>CAODLS010036362.1:0-15893 GCA_948243855.1 Flueggea neowawraea | reverse complement strand
TTAAGGAAGGCATAGCGATACTCGACAAAAATACGTCGAACATGGCTCCCACGACACGACGTTTGCATGAATACGCTTGTAAAAAAATTTGTGAAAAATACAGGTTGTAGTATTTTTAATTTAATGTAATATTTAATATTTTATTTGTAATATTTTAATTTTAATGTAATTTTTTTATTTTAATTTAACTTTTAAATTTTATGAATTATTTTTATTTTAATATAATATTTTCATTTTAACGAATTATTTTTATTTGAATGAACTATTTTTATTTTAATGAATTTGGGATAGAAAGTATTAAATGAAATAGTAGATAAAAGTTGGGGATTAAAATAAAATTGTGTTTAGTAGAAAACTGAGTAGGCATCCCGCGGGACTCTTAAAGTAGTCTCTGGATTACGGATGAAAAAGTTGAGGGGTTAGAAATTAAGAACTTTAATAAAATAACAATAAAAATGATGAACAGACGTCTCACAAAACAACTTTAAGAACCGTAGATTACGATTAGTCTTACGCGATGTCTTTCAATAAGTTCAGAGTACCTGATGAGGTACAGATGAGATGGTTATGGGTTTTTTTTTGCTCAAGTAACAAGGTTTTGATCCGTTGTGAACGTAATTCTTTACTAGGGAGAGCGTTCCCACTGAAAAGAGTCCGTCCGTGCTCGAAGAGAGGGCCACATCGGCAACACAAACCCCTTTTAAAAAAAAAAATAAGTTCAGGGTGATGTCATTTAGCAAATTTAAAGAAATCCGTAATCACTCGAAAAGCTTAGGGAAAAATTGCACAAAGTACTCGACTTCAGGGATACGTATGTATAAGGCCCACCAAGTTTCCACTTTCCATGCGTGCCATTTGTGACGAAAAAATTAACGTCGTCAATTCTTCTCGATGTTTATTCAACAGAAAAAAAAGTACTCCTATTTATTACCAGTGGGAATACAAACTTATTTTTTCACAATAGATATTTGTTTCTGGGAAATTCGTCTAATTTTTTATTTTTATTATTTTGTATATTCTTTTTTATAGTTATTATTTAATATATTTAATTTATTCAATTTCTAATATATTAATTTATTAAATTTGTGATAGTAGGTTTGAAGCAAATATACATTTACTTTATCCTTAAATTCATGCTTCAATGGACATATTATTATAATTCAGTGCATAATGACACAAAATTAAAATTAAATAGTGTAAAGTTTATGAATGTAATAAGCCACCAAACTATAAAGAAAATTTTAAATTTGTCATAGTATTTTTTTTTGTTGATAATAGATCGAGTGAATGTGACAAAACTTTAATCTTAATGATAGTTTAATTATGGCTTTAATTTTGCACGTGTTATTTTCCATCGGATTGAACAATTTGTCATTAATGTGAAAAATAATCCTACAACATAATAATTTAAGATAATTTTTAAATTATTTTATTAGTTGTGTAATTATTTGAATTAAAAGGGGCTAGGTTACATGATCACCAATTTCAATTCACAAAGATAGAGACCTAGAACCAAAAGTAGTTCAATTTCAATTCACCAACTATTATAATTTTAAAATTTAATAAAATTTTAGTATTTAAATTAGTATATTAATTTAAGAATTTAGTGAATTAAAAACTTAGAAATTATTTATGCTTATTAAAAAAAAATAACTTCCAAAGTTCATAATAGTTTAACCATAAATTGGGAAATAAAAAGTAGTTTGTATTCTAACCAACTAGAAACTAACTATCAACTATTGAAAGAAATTGGTTTTGGTAGGTTGATGAAACACAGCCGTGTCCTCATCGCCATTATCGTTTTCTGCTAAATGGCCATATGATAGGCATAGGCCCCTATTTAATTAAAGACAATGAACATGCCTTCAATATAAACTTTAATCAATGAGCAACCTGCCAAAGGACATTTGTTTGGAATTGCTCCCATATGGATACTGTTTAATCATCAAGACTTCAGAAATTCTTACTTAGTTTTAGTAAATTTGTTTTGGATTAAATGGCAGCAAAATATTATTATCCGGTTTATGATAAGTGTCATTTTTTGAACAAAAAAAAAAATAACCCACTCATTGTTTTGAAATCAATGAGAATTTTAATATTTTTTAAAATTTTGTTCAACCTTCTTTTCATATGAGTAGTACTTGGACGCCAGACTTTAAATTTGACAATTCATATGTTTAATTACTTGAACTAGTTTGAACGCCAAAAGATGGGTGTATTAGGACATTAATTATTTTTTTCCATTCTAAATCAGTGGACTTTTTCCGACAAGAAGTCCACTTAAAACCAACATGTTAACCATTTTTTTAAAAAAAAATTGGAGTCTCCAGAATCAATTACTACAATAGGAACATCCCAATTAGATTGACATCTCTCCTGCGACTTTTTCATTTTCTAGAGAACTCAAAATATTATTAATGGAAAAAGAAAATAATGTCAGAAACAACAAAATACAAACCAGTGTGGGCAATGATAAAAGTAAAAACTAAGATGAACCGAGAACTCTAAACCGTTCGGTCATATTGAGGTCTTCATATATTAGACTGCTACAGAAAGGAAGAAATCCTGGCCACCACGATTAACCATTGGGCGAACAGTTTGTTAGTACAATCATTAATTATTTTAAATAGAATTGGTGGATCAATAAAAGCATATAATGCTAAAACATGATTTAGATGAAGTAGTTAGTTTTCTCTTTTAATTAGAATTACTCTAAGTTAAAATCCTGAAATAATGAATTGAAATATAATATATGCCGACATAAAAAAGATGCTTCTTTAAATAGGAGAATTTATTTCATTTTGCCAAAAATAAGAAAGAGAAAGAGGACACAACTAGTTTTTAATTTTTTTTCTGTTTCGTTATCGATCACATAACCATTAATTAGACCAAATGTGACAACAACAGAACAGGTAATTGTCAAAGAAATAGGTTTGTTTAATAGTGATTGGAGAGTAATGGGAACATTATAGTGGCTAAACAAAAGGTGATTTAAGATGGTTAGGCTTGGTGGGGAGGTGGAGATGGCGATGGCTTTGAGGTCCATCATGTGTTGTTTATGGCAAGAATAGCGATTAATAATGGTTTCTTTCCACAAAATTATTTAAAGCTATCTACACAAATAGTGATGAGAGATTTAAATGTTAGTTATTTCATATCTCAAGGACGAGAAAAGGTGATTGTAGCAATAATTTCATTGAATTATCCCAATTGTTATAATTTGTGAAATTTGATGTATCATATTTGCCACATTGTTTAAGAGTTGAGACCAACAATTGTTTATAAGCACATTTCTCTTTGAAACATTGAGGTGTCTTCTTAAGAACAAAACTATATGAACTAACTTTGAGCTTAATGCAGACAATACTTTGATTGAATGGCCTATAGACTAGAGCGGACAATACCTTTTCCTATCCATGTAATAATAACATTAATCTATTATTGTTAACATGTGAAATCTATTGTCAACCTATGAAAAGACCATATTAAATCTATCGGGATTCTCTGAGTTTTTTTTCGCTTTTTGGAAAAAGGATTCTCTGAGAATTTGGAGTCGAGGGTGAAGCAAAAGTCATTGTTGGGAAAAATTATGTAAGGCGTGCTCGGATACGCAAATCTCAAGTTTAAAGTGTAAATCGAGTGACCACATATTAAAAACGAAGGATTCGACAATGCCTAGCGGTTTAGGACTTTAGCGCGAGAAATGAGAATGCAAATGAGAAAGAACTTTGGTGATGATATTTTTTTATAGTTTTCTACATAAAACATAAAGTGCAAGCAAATTGGAGGGCTAACGGTTGAAGTATGGCAGTAAACCACCACACAGCTCGTTAACAATTGATCAAAAATATATAAACTAACAAAACATAACTGAGAAAATAATTAAAAGCTTCTACTTGAAGCATGAGAGGACTTGATACTCGCCATATAATTTTGCAAGCAATTAAACATTAATTGGAACAGATGCTAAGTTGAAACTAAACAATGCTAAGTAAATACGGAAGATAAATTGACAATAATAAGAAGTTGAGTATTCGATGTGCAATCCTTTGCAGTTATCTTCTGAGTCTTCGCTCCACATCTTTGGTCCTTCATGGTAAATATTTGACCCCATGTTCGTATATAACTTCCCACGTCATGTCCCAGAATGTGGGTTCATCCTGGCTCCCACGATTACCACATCCTTCGGAGTATAATGCAGGTCAACCCATTCCAGTCGCTCGAGTACCTCGGACTTAGTCTATAGAGGCAACTTCGAATTTTCAAGCCGGTGATCTTGGGTTTGACTTATGTCTGCTATCTTATACTTTACGATCTTGAGCTTTCGCACCATGAGCTTCTGAAGAACGTTCTCGATATTGTGTTCGATCTTTAGGCACTTGCAAAGTCTGCTGGAGTTACGCTTTGTAACGCATTCTCAGAGACATTTTAACTCTACTCAAAAAAATTCGACTAATCTCTTGGCTCCTTATCAAAACTTGGTGAAGAATAGGATCCAAAGGGCCTTAGTGTCTTGCTAGACGATATGAGCATCAATCAGTGTCAAGGAAAACCAAGGATAGAAGATAGCGTGGAAACAAAGAGCAATCACACAAGAACACAAGATTTATGTGGTTTGATCAATAACCGATCTATGTCAACGGACATAGCACAAGTAATTTTACTATTCAGAGTAAAAAATAAGCACAATGGCTTATAACAGCGTTCAAAGGCACTACTCGGCCATCAAAAGGCACCCAGATGTTCCCAAGCCTCCCTTATATAGTTAACAAGTAATACAAGTCAAAACTTATTAGGAAAACCCTAATTGAAACCCTAAATCCCGTCAGAATTGGTTACATGGTCGGTGAAGATAAGACACGGACACAGACCCTCGACACAAGGCCATGCCTTCGTGTTCGTGTAGCTCCAGAAGATCCGACAAGGCAAGACATGCCGCCCAGTTCTCGTCTCTTCTGGCTCCAGTGCATTACACGGTCAATCCCACGCCCGTGTATCTCCCCGTGTCCGTCCAACAACTATTTTTCCTTCATAAATCCATCATTCTTTGACTTGTATCACTTTTCATAAAATTTTGACTTCAATTTTAATTAAGAAATTCACTTCAATCTCAATAGTAGAGAGGAAAAGAAGTCTGTTTTAGTAACATATGGAAAGAATCATTGAACAAAGAAAACAAAAAAGAAATGGAGGATTTACAGACAAAGAGAGTTGGGATTACAGTGGTGACCAGCTTATTACTGGTCTCCTATAATATAATATTTTTATGCAGAATTACACAAGTTGAGAGGAGAAAGGGGAGTCCGAACACGCTTCTGTTCTGAGTTGTGTATTTCAATTTTCCTTTTCAGCTATCGAAGCCCTAAACACACCTTTTCAGGAAGTCCTCCCTCCAACTGCACTGCAGTAATAGAGGTAGCAGCAGGATTATATGCATGTCTCATCAAGGCACTCTACACTACAGGCTCCGCTCTCATCCGATTTTCACAACATTTGAGTTTTTTAATTTTGTTCATTTTGTGGCTGTAAATTGTAATAATGAACTGAGTGAGCCGGTTAATTAGGATCATCTCATTCACGCTGCGGTTTCTGGTAACAACCAGTCAATGCATTTTCCTTCTTTGGCTATAGTCCTACTACTACCGTACAACTTCTGCTATTTCCGTCGCTTCTCGTGACAGCAGTGCCTTTTTATTTCAAAATCAGGCACCTTCTCGGTTTCATTCCACTAAAACAATAAACGAACAGAGTCAGTCCTCTACCGAGTCGTCATCTTCCCCACAAAGGCACAAACACAACCCAACTCAACATGGATCTCCCCACTCCCAAATACTTCCAAGCTCCTCCCTTTTTCGCTTCCAAATCTAATGGGGTAAGCTATTCTAACCTGCATTCATCGCTTTCTTATTGTTTCCTGCATGCACACCTGTTGATGATGATGTTAACAATTAGGAAGCAGCAGTGGAGGCCAACAACTGCAACTGCAACATCAAAAGCTTCTATGGGAAAATCAGTAAGGACAACCCATTTGCACACCCCACAACCACCAGCGTCGAAGACCCACTTTGTAAGCTCAATCTCAAGGAGACATCTGACTTTGTCAAGTCCTTTCCAGTGGCAAATAATGACAACAATGCAGAATGCAGAGGGTTTCCTCAAGTGTCAGCTCAAAGGAGAAGAGAGCAGAGAAGAGAAGAAGCTCCTTGTACACCAGGTAGGCCTGTCTTTAGCTTCAGCAGCAACAGTCTTGCAAAAAAGAGCTTTCCGTCAAAGTGGGATGAGGCAGAGAAGTGGCTGATTAGCAGCAGCAGTTCATGCCGCGAGTCTCCCGCACACGCCATAAAGCCATCAGATTCTTCAAAGATTCACAAAGTGCAAAGTGATGAGTTGAGGCAGCAAATAGAGGTGTTTGCTGAGAAATCAAGAGTCGTGCTTTCCAGCTTTCATGGATCAGCTTCTTTGGACCAATATGCTGCCCATAACTCATCTGCCGCTTCTTTTAACGGGGCCGCTCCTACACACCTTCTTCTAAAAGGTGCCAATTTCATTCTTTCAATTATTTCTTACTTCTCCCCCTATCCCCTGTTGCTCAGCCTTCATTATTGTGCTCATGCACAAGTCCTTTTCTTTCGTCTTCGCAAAAGCTAACGAAAGCTCTTTACTTTTTCACTAGTACTGTTTAAACTTGCTTTTAGAAGATTGTTATTAAAAGAGCGCTTGTGATGCCAGCCTAAGCTCCAGGGCCCGCAATTGCTGGTCATTGCTGAGCTAACTGATCTAAACAAACAAGTTTAACTTTAGACCATCAAATTGTGTTTGCTTATACAGGACCTTTTAGTCGTGCAATCTATTGTCTCTAATTATGCACCTTCAGATATTAATTTGTGATGTCTGCAATGGCTTTGAATTGCAGTTTCCAAAATAATGTGAATTATGTGAATGTAAATCTTCATTGGATGAGTTACTTACTTGAAATTTGTTGAATGGATGAAGATAAGTTTGCAGACGAGGTAGAACAAGTATTACCAAATTCTGGATATTCAGAGCTATCCAAAGAAGGGTTTCTATTTAGAAATTCTGTCAGTGAAAGCATGAAAGATGCTGGCACTGAAGTGATCCATGAGGTGAAGCACAGAGATGTTGGGACAGAGATGACTCCATTAGGAATTTGTACAACTTCTAGGTGCCATACACCGTTTAAGAGCACATCCCCTGCTCGCCATAACACACCCGCCAATAGATCAGGCCCGTTGGCATTAGGGAACCCAAGTAGCTGCAATAAGTCCATTGACATTTCTCACCTGCAAGAGTCCCATTTCGTTAAATTACAACTTGGTTCACAATATGATTCTGTGACTTCAAATTGGAGCTCCAGAGAAGAGGAGGAAGAAGAAATATCGAAAAGTCTCAGACATTTTGAGATAGGCACCGCTTGCCGCAAAAGTGTTTCAGATTCGAAAGCGCCCGCATGGGAGGAAGAAGAAAGAACAAAATGCTGTCTGAGGTGATATTATAAGGATACAAATTTACATAGCTTTGTCTTGTTCTGAGCAGCAGCTTATTGAGGTCAAAATGTGGTTTGATTGAGGTGCAGATATCAGAGAGAAGAAGCCAAAATTCAAGCATGGGTGAACCTCCAAAGTGCAAAAGCAGAAGCTCAATCGAAAAAGCTTGAGGTACTTTCCTAAACTTTTCTTAGAAATTTTTTCTGCAAAACGGTTCTTCCAGTACTTCATGTATCGGGAAAATTTATGTTGTTCATTCTGCATTTCATATACCATTCTGATCAAAGCTGCGTGAAATTATGTCAAAGGAACAGCTCAACATGCATGAAAACTTAAAACCTCAGTGCATTCATGTTCTGCAACAGGTTTCTCCTTTTAGTGTGCTGTTAATGCCATACAATAATAATAATAATATAATAACGTTTTTGTCATGATGAGTGGATGAATGTAGGTAGTCAGAGGTAGATTGGCAAGTTGTGGGAGTCCTGAGAGTTGGGATAAGCCATGTGAACAGTCCGACAATGAAAACTAAAAGATTATCCCAACTTAATTATCCCTATGCAGCTGTACATGTTGACCATCAATTCAATTTGTAGAGTTTGGTGGGGTTTTGTAATTGTGGTGTGGGGTTTGTTGTATGTCCTCGAGCCCCTCGGTCGGTCACTGTCTTTTTGTTTTATTGACTGACTGCTTGCTGACTTGCTGCGTCCTCCTTAGCGTCCAACATTAGGATTAGGATTAGCGCCATTTTCATTACTAAAGCGCATGTGATGTGAGCGAGAATATCTAACATCGCTCACTCCCACCCAGACAGGCATGGAAGCTTTCTACGTACTAAAAAATGGGCCTAACACGTGCTAAAAAGCGCAGCCATAGACCAAATCAAGCTTCAATTTTCGAGTGTTAAGTTGGGACAATTCCATCGTGAAACTACTGCCATGAATTGTTGCGTGCATTACATCGTGAAAGGGGTGCACGAACTGTAATTTGGTGAATGCTGAGGTGTACTAGAAGACAAAATCCAATGCTAATCATGCAAACCAACTCAAACATTCAAACCCAACCAAAAAAATCAAACCCAACCGAAAAAACTATCACACCCATATCAACCTTATTCCATCTTCTTCTCCTTCTTCATCTTCCTTCGTCTCTCTCTCTCTCTTTTCTTTTTCTCTCTTCGGAATGTCCAATTATCGTCGCTCTCTCTCTCGCTTCTAATTACTCCACGTCGATGTCTCTCTCTCTCACCCCTTATCACTGCCACTCCCTCTCTCTCACTTCTCGTCGCTCTCTTTCTCTATCTACATCTTTTTTTAGATGATGACGATGTGAAGAGGAGACGAAGGGTCTGTCATGAGAAAGAAGGGTGTGGGTTGATTTCTGCAGGATTTCTCCTCAACAATGAAGGACTTGTGTTGATTTTTGCAGGATTTAAGGATTTCATATGGTTAGAACCCAAGTTGATTCAAAGATTATGGGTTTTTTGTTTTGAAATTTTGGGATTTTTTGGTTTTAATTGAGTTGCAGATGAGAAAGAGAAAGTGAAGGTGACGGTGGTTGATGGCTGGGGAGAAAGAGAGAGGTGGGTGGTGGACTGGTTGGCCTTGTTCAGAATGAGTTTGGTTCAATTGAATGGGTTAGTTGCAGAGGGAATTTGAGAGAGAGAGGAAATGGGTTTTATTTTGGTTTAATTAAATGAGTTGATTGGTTCTTTTGAAACAAAATGGTTTAGGTAGTATTGGGTCGGACTTGCTAATTAGGATTGAAATTCTGAGGGGTCAAGCTTATTTTTACATCTTATAGCAGATAGCACGCGTTTTGCAATCAATACCATCACTTTAATTTTATGCCTTATTATAATTCGTATGAGATTGTCAACAGTGGGGTTAACCTGAATATTTGAAAAGTTGAAAATGACATTTTAGGAACACCCACAACTTCGAGAATAAATCATGTCCTAGTCCTAAAAAGTAATCTGTACTCACACTGCACTAGTGACAAAGGAAGGTGGTGGAATACAATCATAAATTTTATTTGTAAAAAAGAAGAGAAAAATAATGGAAGAAAGATGAAAAATGCAGGTGAAAATAGAGAGGATGAGATCAAAGCTGGAAGAGAAGTTGATGAAGAGGATGGGAGAGGTGCATAGAAAGGCGGAAGATTGGAGGGCAGCAGCGAGGCAACACCACTCTCAGCAGCTTCACAGATTGCAAAACAACCTTTCCACCCACTTTTGTTGCCGCTGCGGGTGCTTTCCCTCTAAAACTAATAATTGATCTCTTATATGTACTGATCTATATATGTGCTATTTTCTTAAAGCCAAAATTCACATCCTGCAACAAAATGTTTTTGTGTATTATCCTATACTCATTAGCGAATCGTTCATTGTTTGGTCTTATTGTTCAGCAAGGACAGCGGTTTTTTGACATAATAGAGAGCCTTAAAAAAACAAACACGAGTTACAATTGGTGTTGCATGTTTTGTAATTGTATCAAGTCAGTAACATAATATTAACAAAAATGCAATTCGTGTCAATGTTATTGCATCGTTATTAGTTCTCGGCAATCATGCTATCATGCCAAAAATCAATATATATAAAAAAGTTAAATAGTTTTTTTCCTGTGGTTTCTACTTTCATTAACATTTGGTTTTTTACTTTTGTTTTTTAATGTATTTTAAGCAAATTTCATTTCATTGACTTTTTAAGAATGTTTAGCCAATCATTAATATATTTAAATCATCTTTTAAACGTTTTAAGGAAAGAAAATTGAAGAATTTTAGTTTAAAGAATGAATTAATGCTTGAGGAACGAAAAACGTTTGTGACTTTCTAATGGAAAATGTTGTATACAGAGTACAAAATGATGAAATCACAATGATGACTAAAAAGGAAAAAAAGAAAAAAGAAAAGGCAACGGCCCTTATAGCACTTATATCTTAATAACATGAATTTGTCAAATTCCATTTAAAAAATTTGTCTCCACTATTTCTATGAGGAATTTGCCTTAACTTTCAACTTCCAAGTTCTAAGCATGATAGTATGTGCAAGTAGTGCTGCCATTTTTCTTGCTCGACTTATCCTTCTTCAACTCATTGTGGCCGGTGGAGTCCTATTTCTTTGCAAGTATTTTTAAACTATTTGTTTTGGTTGTCTTTGAATCAGAGGTACAAATGGTGATGTTATAATTTGTCCTTTAGTATAAATGTTATCTCTTTTAATTATGTTGAAATTCAACTTGGGGATTTTTATTCAATTTGTTCGTGGCTTGTTGGCTTCTTAGCATTTGCTAATTCACATCAGCTGGTATCAAGTTAAGACTTTAATTAGATTGGTTTTATCGATCTTTGTGTTTTTCTTTTTTAATTCAATTTAGAGTTCGGCTTAATAGTTTTTACTTGTGATTCTAATTAAATTGCTCTTGCATTTAGGAATGAAAAGGAAAATTATTTTTAAGATTTCAAATCAAAAAAATTAAAAAAGAGGATGTGAATTATAATTAGGAATTTTTGGAAGTAGAAAATTGAAATTAAAACTTAATAGGGGAAATAGAATTACAAATTCTGGGGGAAATTTTATATAAATATTTCAAATATCAAATAGTTGGGTTGGTTCGATTTGCTATTTGGAAAATTTTGTAATCGGTTGCATGGTATACAAGTGTGTTGTAATTTCGCAATATGTTCAAAATTAATATATATATATATATATATAATTATTAATTTTAAAACCCTTCAACCGAACAGGAAAATTATAATTTACTATTTTTTAGTTCTGTGTGTAGCATGGAAATTAAGCTAGTTATCATTAAGAGGAAATTCTACAGTATAGCTTTTTTGAAGATTTAAATTTCACTTATGAAACAATGGGGATTACTTTCTCTATTATGCAACGGTAGCGTTTTTAATTTCACAAATTTCACACTATTTATACCCTCCTGTTTCCCATTTCTCTCTCCATTTCCCTCTCAATCTCTCCATTTTGTAATCATTTGTTGGTGTTATACTTGTCTTATGATCATTTTGTGTCCCTAAATTCTGTCTTGTACTTATTTTGTACACATTTTGTAAATATTTGTTGGTATTATACTCGTTTTGCGTTTATTTTGTTCTCATAATTTTACTAAATAATAAAAAATATTAAAATGGTTTTTAAATTTTCTTTTTCTTATACTCGTTTTGTAATCATTTGGTCGTGGTGTACTCATTTTTGCTTGTTTTGTACTCATTGCATTGGTTAAAGCATGATCAACTTTTTAGTACGCAATCAAAATGCGGTCAAATTTCTGGTATGCGGTCAAAACATAGTCAAATTGTCATTTCAAGAAAAATGTTCTACTGGTATTTGTGAAATGGTTTTATATGCGATTTCATTTGTGAAATTTAGACTTTTTTTCTCCCTTTTTGTGTGCTTTTCCCTATCATCAAAGTGAAGTTCACATACTAACGATTTTGGCCGGGGAAGAATCACACTTTTATAACAAAAATAAATACTGATTTTGACAAATGCAATTTAAGATTCCAATTTTAAAAAATATAAAAAAAATTAATTTTGACAAATGCCATATTTGCGAGAAAATGAGATATTTTCGCGAGAAATTGATTTTTTGCAAAAAATTAAATTCCAGCTAAAAAATATTTGATTTTTCAGAGGTCTCTAAAAGTTTTCAGAGGTCTTCAAAAGGTCTCTGAAGGTCTTTAAATGCCACAATATTTTAAAAAAAATTAATTTAATAAATTTTCAGTGTAATTTTTTTAAATTAAATTTAATTATTTGTGTACAAATATTCGATGTACACAATATTTATAATTTTTAATTTATTTAATAGTAATTAGTTTGATGTACAAAAGTGCATTCAACAGTCTAATTGAAGGTCTTCAAAGATACAAAAGGTTTTCAAAGGTCTGCAAAAGGTCTTCAAAAGATCTTCAAATATCTTCAAAGGTCTTCAGAAGCCTTCATAATGTCTTCGGAGGTTTTCAAAGGTCTTCAAAACGTATACAAAAGGTCTTCAAACTTAACAAAATCATTATGCACAAATCAACCAAACTCAACAAAATCAACCCACACAAAATCAATCGTCGACGATGTTCTTCAAAATAAACCAGTTCTATCCATAATTTTAGTTTTTTTTCTATAAAAACATAATGCAACGGCTTTAATATTAAAAAAACATAACAGTGTCCAAAGGTTTTCAAGTCATTATTTTGCAAGCTTGATGACTAATTATAATTACATGAAAATTAGGGGACTTAATATTAAAAAAACCAAAAAACAAGTTACAGAAACCCTAGCAATTGAAACGACATCATTAACAAAAGATTGAAGTGGCTAGAGTTTGGGGAAATCCTAGCCGCCACTACTCCATCCATTTCAACACATGAACTACGAAGCCCTAACTGCCACCATCATCGTCATGTCTCATGTCGAAGAAAGAAACAAGCCTGAGAGAACAGAGAGCGAAACCAATAACAATGAGAGAGTAATGAGAGAAAAAAGATTGACAAGGAGAGAGAGCAATGAGAGCGAAGCCGAGATCGACAAGGAGAGAGAAACTGAGACAAAGATATTTTTGACGATAAGAAAGAACCCGAGGAGAGAGAGCGACGAGAGAAGAAAAGAGAGCGACGACGAGATTATAGAAGTAGATGGAGGTCAACAAGGTTGACAGAGGAAAGGGCTTAAAAGAGAGAAATTCAGTGGAGAGAGAGGAGGGGTAGCTAGGGTTTTCTAAAGAGAGGAGAGAAACGAGAGTGTGAGAGACGAGATGAGGAGAAAGAAAATGAGAGAGAAAAAATCATAACATATATAAATATACAAATGTGAAGAAAACTATTTTAGACTATTATATCATTATTTGTTGTTTATAATTACAAATATACCCTTATTTATTTTTTTAATAATTATAAACACATTAATTTTTTAAAATAATTTGTAATTATCTCAACAAAAAATCTAAATTTTATCCATTACGACTTAAGACTTATAAGTTATGATTGACACTAGTATCTTAAGGATTGGGAGTCCCTCATAACTAAAGCCAGACTAAAATGTAAAAACAAAAAACAGGTTTTAAAAATTTTTAAAGTGCGGAAAAACCAGTGAACTAGATAAGTCTCACAATTAAAATCATTTTGAGGCCAAATAACAAATCGTTATTAACAAAATAGAATTACTTCAGTCCACCGTCCTATTTAAAATATCTATCAATTTATAATTATCTTAAAAAATTTAAATTTCGTTTTAAAAACATCTAACAATTTGTAATTATCTTAAAATTTAAAAATAATTATCTTAAATAATTTATAATGTCTTATTTTTCATACTGATAGTTTGATCATCTTAAACTACTAGCCAAACAATTTATTTTTTCAATTAACTTTTATCTTAGATCATATGAATTACATATTTCATTTTATAGATTATGAAATTATTGATTTTATTATGTGTTAATGATGATATCATCATTTTCACAATTACTTTGTTGTTATACACTAATATTTAAAAATATATACTTCACCCCATGTAAATAAAATTTGAATATTCTATTAACTAGTTTATAGTTATGGCAAAATCATACATATCATTTTACAACAAGAGTTTAAGTGTCTGTTGTATTTTAATTATATGTATGTTATTCGATGAATATAATAATCTTGCAATCATTTTTTTTCATACTCAGATTTGTAAAATCTGAAGAAAAAAAATTATTTACTTTTAGAAGAGATCTACTAATAACAAAAATATGTAAGTCTGACAATTGGGAGAATTACGAAGGTTGTTGAGTATAACATTCACTCAATTATATATTCATTGTTTGATGGTCATTATTAATTTGGGTCGAGTTTAGTGCAGTTAAATTAGATAAAGTGAAATTGTAATTCTATTGAATTCACACTTTTTTTAGAATAATATATAATTTTTAAATATATAAAAATAAAAAAGTTAATATTAAAAAGATAATAAAGTAATCATCATTTAGTTTTATATGTTCACTAATTTGTACTCTTTATCTATGTTATTATTACTCTTTGAAAAGGTGTTCAATACACTAATGATCCGAGATTGAAAATATTGATTCTTAATGATCATGATCTGTTTTGGAACAAATGATGTTAGATTCATGTTTTAAAGGATGTTTAGAGCACTTGAGGGTGTTCGGTTAGCTAGGATTAGCTTGGGCTAAGAGTTCGGCATATGCATTGCATTGTATTCATGCATCCCATAAGGCCACAGTACCATATTTAATGATTCTTATGTTGTGTTTGTTGCAGCATCTCGTGCTTATCTGCACCAGCAGCCACCCACCAGCGGTTTTTGATTGGATTCCTAGAGCTTGGGACATCCAGGTGAGAGGATGACAGCTTCAGACACATAGGCTGTGTCTCGAAACTGTATACGTTTTTTATGTATTATAATTAAATTGTGAACTTGACTAATCTAAGGATTGGTTAAATATATGAAAACGGATTATGTGAATAAGTATTTATGGTTGTGTTTTGAAAGAAGTTATATGGATATATATATGGTTTTCACGTGATTTGACAATGAATATGCATGGCTTTGATTATGTTTTTAATTGTGGGACATCTTCGCTATGAGGTACGTAGTCTTTGGTATACCAATGCATGATGATACCTAGCTATCGAGGTAGACGGTAGCCATGTTACCCTGACCCGATACATGATTGGATTATGGATCAGTGGCAGGACCCTGATCATAATATGGTGGTAGAGTGACATAGACCACACCACGATTTCTATGGTTTCATGATAAGTATATGATGTTTTTAGGAAAATAAATACTATTGGTAGTATTTTACCAACGTGCATGTGTTTGCGTTGGGTGCAAATGATTTCGAAATGTTTTCTTGGAAACCATACTATGTATATAGTGTATACGTATGTATACCTGTCGTATATCGCATGTGCTAGTTTTCAAATGGTTTTCAAACTAGTCTTTATGAGGCACGCATGAGGCGATCTGGAGTGTTGTTCCTCACTCACTGGGTTTGACCCCATTCATTTTTCAGTGTTGACTTGTTTCTCTGTTACAGATTGACTGGACTCGGCAACATTTTGCATCTACGCCCAATGAGACCTTGACGTTTTTGGTTACTAGTGCCTTTTGGATAGGCTACTTCATGTGTATTAGAGCTCCACATTCGATATGATATTGGGATATGGGATTTATGTTTTGTTTTATACTGATATGCGACATATTTGTTTGTAAATATTATTTTAATATAAATGGATATGATTTTCCTTTAATGTTTTACTGAAAATGTTTTAATAAGAAATGAAAGGGGTAAAGTTTCTGATTCTATGAGGCTTGTGCTAGATGGGTCGGGTTCCTATAAACGGTTCGTCTCGTACGCCGGTCGTGGTCCGG
>CAODLS010036340.1:0-11803 GCA_948243855.1 Flueggea neowawraea | reverse complement strand
TCCGGACAAATGAACTTATCTAGGATTGGTGGAGTGTACTAGCACTTCTTTTAGAATTACTATTCTAAGACTCACAAAATAATTTTCTCTCTTTGAAAGTGGCACTCTCAAATTCGGCCAACGCATAAAAAAAATGGCAAGGAGTGCACCCTATTTATAAGCGTAAGAGGAGACCTAAATAGGTGCATATGTGGCCAAATTTCCTCTGTCATTGTCCTCCAAGAATTTGACCTCTTCCTAATCTAGAAGGAGTGTGCATAATTCCTATCATAGTCACACTAGGATTTGCTTTTCTTGTCCTACAAGAATAAACACTTCCTAATTAAATTAGGGTTTTATTATCTTTCTTTCACACACAAGAATTAAACTCCTAATTAGTCATAGAATCCTAATTAAGAATTTATGTGCCGAATCTGACCCTTGTCACACAAGGAATGAGACTCCTAAAAATAGGAGAGGTGGTGTGTGCCGAATTTCTTCCTCCTAATTAGGATGAGTGTGCCGAATTTTCTCCCTCCTAATTAGGTTAGGTTGTGTCAAAATTCTAATGGGTTTGATTAATGTATTGGGCTTTTAATTATATGATACATTATCATTTAATAAATCACTCACATGAACTGAATTATGTCACACATGATTAAATACCCATAACCCTACTAACTAGTGATTTATATTAAAAGTCCATTACATTAATGAACTATGTATTAAATCTTATTTAACACATAAATCATCAAACCCTGAATTATTATTGATTAATCAAATTAATCATCTAAATAATTCAATCACCACAAAGAGAGAACCTTTGTAACCAATCCAATTCATTCTTGTGTGTGACCTAATAACCCACTCAAATTTCGAAATGGGCCTTATCCCAAACATTTGGGCCCAAAATTCATAAGCGGTATCTAGTAATAGATTATAACAACCCAAAATCGAGTAGATGTCGGTGATCTGAGTTAACCTTTTGCAGTCTGATATTTAGTCCTTTTGTCACACGATATCTCATCTAAGCATAAGGCATGGTCACATATTAGCCTTATATTGCTTAGCATGTTTCTTGATCTCAAGTAGATTGATATAACAAATGAAATTTATAAACTTCTTTATCAATTGATTCGAGTATGCATACATTCCATTAATCCTACTCATCAAGTGACCTAGAGATATCACTCTTCATAAGAGGAACAAATTCATCACTATCACTATCACTCCTCCACATGATTCATGACATATCCAATCATAGCCTTTATTGTTACCCTATTACAGACAATGTTTGACTAAGTCAAAACATGCAATTCCTCATGTAGCAGTCGATAGTGAGTTTCAGTCAGAGGACTCAAACATCACCACTACATGAAAGCTACTTTGTAACAACAATCCATGAAGTGCTTTCATAGTGGGTCAGTCCAAATCATGTTCCCCAACATGCATCTACGTTCTAAGTTGATATCTCATATTCATAATCAGTAAAATATGATTATCCACTTAGGAACATAATAATCTTAATTCATTATCATTCCCATGATAATGATCGATTTGGGACATTTAGAATAGTATCCCTTTTATCTTTATGGTTTTACTATCAAGTCACACACTTGATGACATAAGGAAAAATAGACCATTCATGGAGTTTTATCTTCATAAAATGAATAATATTTCATAGAAATAAAATGCCTCTTTTTATTAAATAAACCAAATGACAATGTTTACATGATTGGGCTAGGGCACAAAACCAACAGTTGCATGCAAACCTAGAGATATGTCGACATAAATCCTTCGGATTAGGGTCAAACCTAATAGTGAAATTCAAAGAACAATAAAGCAACGTTAGGTGTTTAGTTAGGAAGTGATTCCTATTAATCAACCTAGTCGTTAGACGTTAGCTAACTTGACAGAGAGGTTAACATATTGTAGGAATTTTCACGGTCTAATTACCCGAATAACTGTTTGATTCGGGTAATTCGGTCTAGGGGAATTTAGTATCTAGGTACCATTTCCCATTGATTGCCTCTATCTTGTTCATTGTATTATGTTTGTTCTCAAGTTGAGTTGATTTATTTTTGTTGTTCAAAATATTAATTTTTCAGTTAGATAACAAAGAGAAAGTGAATAACTAGTAATTGTAGTCTCTGTGGGATACCACACTTGGTACTCAAGTCCACATACTATAGTCGATAGGTGCACTTGCCTTGAGTTTGTGTGTGTAGGCAGACACTACCACTTCTAACAAACTCGCTGATGTCCTTCTTCACTCCCGACCACCAGCAAGGTTCTCAAAGATCCCGATACATCTTGTTGTAACCCAGGTGTACAAAATACGTCGAACTATGACTTTCGGTCATAATCTCCTTACGTAAAGCACTCGAAGATGGTGCACACAATCTTAATCCAAACCAAAGGACTTCAGAGTCATCAACATTGAATCCCACACATCAGAAAACTTAACCTTCTCAATCGAGCTTTGAAACTCATAATGCTCATTCTGAGTCTCTCAAATTCGATCTAACAATACGGGTCTTACCTCAACATGGCCCAACAATACCCCTGACTCGTCAAATTGTAGCTCAACTCCAGACTCCATCATATGCTCCCACTCAGACACTGCAGGTCATCTCTCAACAGAGATATGGGCCAAGCTACCCCCCGATTTCCTTATGAAAGCATCAACAATAGCGTTAGCCTGGTTAAGATGGTACAATATGGTGCAACAATAATCATTTAGCAATTCTAGCCAAAGCATCTACCTGAGATTCAGGTCTCACTGCTCAAAGATGCACTCCAGACTCTTATAATCCGTAAAGATCTCAAAATCTCTCCGTACAGATAATGTCTTCAGATCTTGAGTGCAAACACCACTGCTGCTAACTCCAAATTGCGCGTCGAATAGTTCTGTTTTTTCCTCTTAAGTTGTCTTGATGCATAGGAAATTACTTTACCATATTGCATCAATACAAAACCTAGGCCAACTCTCATGCATCGCAGTACACTGCAAAGCCTCAATAACCTGACAGTAGAACCAACACTGACATGCTCGTTAGACACTTCTTGAACTTCTAAAAATTTTCCTCACACTTGTCAGACTGTACAAACTTAACTCTCTTTTGAGTCAAATGGGTCATAGGAGCGGTTATCCTTGAGAAATCTTGGATAAACCTCCTATAATAACTGGCTAAACCAAGAAAACTTCGAATATCCGTAAGGGTCTTATGCCTTTCCAAATAGAGTACTGCCTCCACCTTTTTCGGGTCAACCATAATGCCCTCTATTGACACTACGTGTCTGAGAAATGCTACTTGCACAAGCCTAAATCAACGTTAGGTGTTTTGGCATTGTCGTTTAGGCCATGTCAATGAGAAGCGCATTTCCAAACTCCATAAGGTGGACTTCTTGATTCATTTGATTTAGAATCATTTGAAGCATGTGAATCTTGTTTACTAGGCAAAATGACTAAGGCTCATTTCACTGGACATGCTGAAAGGGCTAATGATTTGTTGGGCCTTATACATACTGATGTTTGTGGACAAATAAGTTCGATTGCCATAGTAGGTTTTCAGTACTTCATCACTTTTACAGATGATTTCAATTGATATGACTACGTCTATCTAATGAAACACAAATTAGAATCATTTGAGAAGTTCAAAATATTTAAGGATGAAGTACAAAATCAGCTTGGAAAGAATATTAAAGCTCTTCAATCAGATCGAGGTGGCGAATATTTAAGAGAAGAATTCGACTATCATCTTAAGAAGTGCGGGATAGTCTCACAGCTTACTCCACCAGGAACACCTCAATGGAATGGTCTATCTGAACGGAGAAATCGAGCATGTGGATACCAGTAGAGCGCGTTGGTATCCTGCATCGTCTATGACTCAAATCAAATAGCATCTTCTCATTCTTTTTTCACCAAAACGAGGTAAACACATGTTCCCTAGTGGGTTTTATCGAATTGCTTGGATCCTTGTTGGAGTTTGTGATAAAAAAAATATTTTCCGCTGCGTGTATGGTGTCACCGATTCCAACATTAGACATTCTAGCTATTTAATTCATTTAAAACATTTACTAACAATTCAATAAGTATGAATAAGAAAAACATACATTTTTATAAATAATATATCAGTATGTCAAAATAAATTTAATATGCCAAAATAGTAGTAAGTGTTAGAAAATAAATACAAATATCCAAAATATCATATTACCTAGTAACCCACTAACATCCCGCTGCGGAGAATGAGCCCGACCAAACGGGCATCAACCAACCAAAATAAATGACACCTCACAGAGTATCAGGATGCCAGACAATTGTTGAAGCCAAAAGTACCAGAAAAATTTTAGGAGGGGGTGAGTAAAACTTAGTGAGGGACAACACCTTACGTCGCCTCTGAGGCTTGAATAAACCATTTTGTAAACATTTTTGGAAACAACCAAATGCACATATATAATCAGATACTAGTTTATACACGCGTATACATGTATATAGTATTTCATAAATTTATTTTTAAAACGTTCGCATCCAAAATAGGCAACATACAATCAGATGGATAAAATAAATGACAAATATATGTCTAAAGCAGACAATAGGATAGGGACCAAAATCATATATTTATCAGAGGTGTGGTATATGCTACCAGACAGAATACATGTCTGACTAGACACACGGTCACTAGATTATTCAGGTAACACAAGCCTTCACAGGGCAGTGGTATATCAAAGGCTAAACTACCTCACAGCTAGGTGTCCTGTATCTAAAATATATAATATCAGAATAATAATAGAGCAGACAGTCATATCGAACAAAAATTTATTTGTGGAATATATATATATATATAATTTTGAGTACTAATTATCAATTATCACATAAGTCAGATTATTAAATTAGCCAGACTGCTAATTAATCAGATTTGAAATAAAAGTCAGATGCAACAAAAACATAGGGTTTTAGAAGATACAATCTATGTGTCTAAGCTTCCATCCCACTCACCTAGATGTCCAAGCGAAATGGTCCAATCACGCTCCGCTAATCGGCGACTGATCACGCTAGCATAAACACGAAGGTGAAACAGATATATCAGACAGAGTCAAACATGTGATACTGGTACTGTGGCAGTACTAAATGCATGAAATGGAAATGCGTAAGCAGACTCTAACATGACATCTAAAAACCTATTTCGATCGAAGATCTAACACTCTCGTCTAGAAAATCGGACTCCCGTAAATTAAAATTTTGTTCCTCAACTTTTGCAAAATTACACTTTAGTCCCCAAACGTTATTGCAAATTATAGACTAGACCTCAAAATATAACAAATTACAAATTAGTCCTCAAACTATCTAGAACTTCAAATTAGGCCCAAACATGCAAAATATAAAGTCTACTCCTTGAGGCAAAAAATACCCAAAAACATTGTACTCTCGATTCAACCGATAAAAATCTTTCCCAATCACCTACATTGACTCTAATTAACCTTAGAAACTTGAATCTAAAATGTATTTCAACAAAAGAACACAAAATCATCAAGAATTTTTCCAAACACCAACCCATTCAATAACTCATAAAATCTTTTAAACCCAAGATAAATCTATGTATATCTAACCTTAATCAATCATAAACAAACAAGATCTAACTCATATCACAACAAAAATGAGCCAAATTCGAACCTTAATGCAATTTCAGCCTCAAAGTTAAATCTAAGATTCATGAAAAAAAAACAAAGAAATAAATGGAATGGAAGAGTAATCTTACCTAAAGAGTTGATAAGGAATTATGGAAGGCAATGGGAGAAGGAAAGAATCGATTTTGGACTTATTTGAGTAAGAAATGGGAGTAAATACTGAAATGGGTCGGGTGAGGGGTATTTAATGATCTCATCACCCAAACACCCCATTTCATAAATTTACAAAGGCAAAGTATGTCATTCCCAGCTTAACATACCTTATCAACCACCCTAACGTACATTACAAAACCACAATGTACATTATCGGCCTCAAAGATGCATTCAGAAGCTTCTGTCCTTAAATTTTCCACCCATAACGTATATAACCAAAAGCTAACATACGTTTATCATACTGCATCAGATAAGGTACCTTAACCATAGCATAATGGTATAAATATTTCCAAATAACGTACATCTCCCTCTTTGCAACGTAAATTATCATGGCCCAAAAAAATTCCTTGATTTGATTTGCTTCTAAAAGAGCGTTGGATCATTCGAGAGGCTTAATAACATCCAAACTTACAAAAAAAAATAACATCATTAACCAACTTCAAACACTTAATCAACACCTCAAACATCAAAGGTTTGGATCGGAACTGAATAGTATCTTATAAGGAATTGGGTCAATATGTGACTTCTAATGTCCTCCAAATGTCATAAGGCGATTGACATTATTGAACCTTACTGAATTTCTTTTAATCAAGGCACAAAGAGAATATGCATTGCCTTATTGTTGTAGGATTCCATTATCTTATCAAACACATTCCACTCTTTCTTGGTTTTGAGCACTTCAACTCTATCAACGGTATTTGTTGGAATCGATGGCCCTTCTTCAATGATTTTCAAAATATCAATGCTCTCCGACTTGAGAAACACCATCCTTCTAGTCTTCCAATGTACATAATCACTGTCAAGGAAAGGAGAGGGCACTTCCATGCATAACTCTTCTTCCATGTTGAGTTATATGCCTATCTTGTGAAATAAGGTGCATAACTCTTGATTTTTTGTATTTTCTAGAGCCTTCTTCAAATTCACCACTATTTTTCCTTGCGTGCATAATAGGATGTAAGGTTCGCAGTTTACTCTTCACCTTTGCATGCTTTGCACAACATCCGACACATAGTAATGATTGGAAATTTTGAATTTTGTACCTGTTGCACTTTATGCAGCTTTTCTTTGTGTGCATAAGTGAAAATTGCATGGAAACATTTATATTTTCTCAATGATGCAATATCTGTCCAAACTTAAATCTTTGATGTGCGTTGATCATCACGCTTGCTCAGTTTGCTTGCTTTCACTTTTTTTGGGTTCGTAAGGTCGCCTCTGCATGCTCAATTCTTGTATTCTTCTTCGTTCATGTAGGCACATCATCAAAATCATCTTCTAATGTTTTTCTCATAATCAAGGTCATATATAATGTTTTTTGTTAAAATAAAGGTGGTAAGATTTAAATCCCTTCATGTTTTGATAATGAACAAAATTGGCTTTGATATTTAATTTTTTTATCACTATCATTCAAAGCACACTCGAGTAACCAATCAATTACTCAATTAACAAAGTGATCCTGTCCCAATCCAACCCAAAAGCAAGCTCCAACGAGAATTTTCGTAGTGGTCAACACCGGTAAGCGGCGGTCAACAGTGGTGGTCGGTGGTGGATCTTACACTGAATCAAAGAGCTCAATCAGATGAGTCTAACCATAGTGGTCTCGTACTCAAACTCTCATCGGAACGCTTGAAATGGGCAAAAAAATATACGAGCTTTCTCCTTCACCGTCGTTGGATTCCGGCGAATTCACTGGTCATGATCATGCTTAAATGAAAGTCTCTTCACCAGGAACAAGGATCATCGATTGGATGCTTAGAACTCAAGTTATGGAATTTTGAAAATTTCTCTCTTTTCCCTCTCTCTTTTCTTCCTCTCTCTCTCTCTCTCTCTCTCTCCTCCCTTCTCTTTCTTTCTTTCAACTTCTCTGCTGACATCCTCCAATAAATTTGCCATTTTCTTTTATTTTCCCCATTTAGTTTTTTTATTTACAAATCAACCAATTCTCCTTTCCTCTTTTCAAAAGTCACCACAACCATCATTAAAATGTCAATTCCTTCCTACATCTCAACATCATAATTCTCCCAAGTGTTTTATTCATAACTCCATGGAATTAAACATATAAACTCTAATGAAAGCAAAAAAAAAATAGAAATTCCAATAACTCAATATTTATTGCAAAAAAATTTGAGGCATTATAGATCCAGAGGCAACTGACTTAGTACACTCACTCGAGTAAACCATTCATTTACTCTAGCTATCCATCCCTCAGGCCATTCGAGTAACATTTCCAACTTATTTGAGCTTGAGTTGTCGATGATTCATACAACTCGAGCAACACATCCTTTTACTCGATTAGCCAGGCATTCTAGGAGCCACGGATTAAACACACTCACTCGAGTAACAAGGCCTCTTACTCAAGCAAGTCATCGATCCATAGGCCACACCAATTGAATCTTCACTTGACTAAACTCTATTCTTACTCGAGTAATGCAATGATAAAAAAAAATTGAAGCTAAACCTGTCACCTGAGTAACATATATTCCTTACTCGAGTACTCATATGAAGACAAAGATTATACCTATGATTGACACATATGAGGTTCAAATGTATGAGGTATAACGGTCCCCAATGGTCAAAATTATGGATCACTCGAGTAAAAAAATTAGCTTACTCAAGTAACACATTCTCAGTATCCATTTCAAGAAATATCTCACTCGATTGAACATTATCACTTACTCGATTGAACATTTGTGTCAGAGCATTAAATACAGGGTTGTTTGATCTCAGAATAGTTACATTCAATACTTCAACGACTACAATGACTTGGAAATCTATAAATAGCCCCAAAACAATTTAGGGAACTTAAGGATGACCACTTGCAATCATATTTTAACATCACCAAGTTTTCTCTTGCTCATATTTGCCCATCATTCACACACCTCTTAAGAGTGACTTAGATTTGCAAATTTATTATTGTTTGAGAGTGTTTCATTTTTACTTTGTTCATCTTTATTAAGAATATCTTTGTATCAAAGCTAGATCTCTTAATCAAGGTTTACCAACCTAAAAGACAAAGATCCAAATGGCATCCATGAATGATATGTCTAGATATAAAGGTATGTCTATTAACTGAACTTCTTCATTTGATGGTAGCGAATACTTGTATTGGAAGACAAGAATGATGGTGTTCTTAAAGCCGTAAAGCATCGAAATTTGGTAAATTTTGGAAGAAGGTCCATTCATTGCAACCAAAATTATTGATTGTAAAAAGATCAAAAAGTGGAAGGAAGAGTGGAACAACTATGCAAAAAGGCTTGTCTCCTTCAATCACAAAGCTATGCACATTCTCTTTTGTGTACTTAGTAGAGACCAACTCAACAAAGTACAACAATGCCAAAATGCTCATGAAATATGGCACATACTTGAAGTGACTTGTGAAGGAACCAAACAAGGGAAGGAGAACAAGGTGTCTTTATTTGTTCACATATATGAAATTTTAAAAGAAGAATCGAAAAGAATCCATACAAGAGATGTTTGATAGATTCAATGGCATAATCAATGGCCGCAAAGGTCTCACAAAGACGTACATATATTCCGAGATTGTGTGGAAGATTTTGAGATCATTGCCAAAGGCTTGGTCACCAATGAAGAATGACATCAAAAAAGCCAAATGATCTCTCAAATCTACCATTGGAGGATCTCATGGAATCATTACTTACCAATGAGAGGAGCATGAAGGAGGAAGAAGAAGAAATTAAAGAAAAGAAGAAGAAGGAGAAAAGTATAGAACTTAAGGCTTCAACCTCAAAAACCAAAAATTAAAGGGAAAATGAGGATGAAGATGAAAATAAGGAAATCTCTCTCCTCACTCAAAATTCAAGAGGTTCCTTGGTAACGTCCGTCTACAACTACAAACTTAAGGCAAGTGCACCTATCGACTATAGTATGTGGACCTGAGTACTGGGTGTCGTATCCCATAGAGACTACAATTACTAGTTACTGGCTTTCACTTTGTTTTCTAACCGATAAATTAATGTTTTGAACAATAATAATAAAGGAACTCAACTCGAGAACAAACACAACATAGTAAATAGGATAGAGGCAATTAATGGGAAACAACACCTAGATACTGAATCCCCCTAGACCGAATTAAGTGAAAATAGCTCGTTATTCAAACAGTTATTCATATAATTAGACCGTGGAAATTCCTACAGTATAATAACCTCTCTCAAGTTAACTAACATCTAATGACTGGCTTGATTAATCAGAATCTCTTCCTAATTAAAACACCTAAAGTTGTTTTATTGATTCGTGAATTTCACTATTAGGTTTGGCCATAATCCAGAGGATTTATATTGACCTATCTCTAGGTTTGCATGAAACTCCTCTCAACTATGAACTATCTATCACACAAAGAATCTCTCGATTACTCATGTACGAATCAATATTGGAATCAAAAGGCTAGAAACAATCAACTTAACAATTGAACAATATAAATCATAATTGAGTCTCAATTCCATAAATAAGTTGAATGAATAACAAAACTAAACAATTACATAGTCAATCTAGGGTTCATCACATCTAGATGCACAGAGAATTTAGTTCATAATTATTGAGAGAAAAACAACAAGATACAAAGAAAACATAGAAAGAGAAGAAGAACCCATGATGAATCCTTTAATTCTTCGCGTGATTCCTTCGATCTTGATGCGGAATGAAATCTTTTGAGTTCCTAATGCTCTTTGACCCTAAATTAGGTGTCTATTGCATCCCAAAGTCGGCTCTCTTCATTAGGTTTTCGAAACCCACTTAAATATCACAGAACAACAAATCTGGGCAAGACACGACCAAGGACACGACTGTGTCTTCCCTTCCCGGACCGTGTCTTCAATGAAAGGCACAAAATTACAGGATTTTGCAAGACACGGCTACAGGTTTTTGCATGTGTCTTGAAGCTCCTATCTGTGTCTTAAAGAGGTTGGTCGTGTCTTGCTCCAAAAGGTGAGAAACGTGTCATTCTTGCTACATTCAAGCTCGTTCTTGATCCATTCCGTCAAAGCATCCTCAATCAACCTAAGAAACACAATTCAAACCATAAATGTACCAAAAATTATGATAAACATGCAATTTATATTTAAAACAATATGGAATCAAAAACCGCAACATGTATAAATAAGTGTTTATCAAACTACCCCACACTTAAACTTTTGCTTGTCCTCAAGCAAACATAGAAGTAAGATAAGGGACACAACATTTTAACTAACCTCTCAATGAAATGGCACGGGACTTCACATTATGTGCTAACAAAAATAAAATGAATAGTGGAGAATCTAGACTATGCATATGGTACTAGTTAACTCGAATTGACAGCCTGAACGACACACAAGTCAAGCTCCATAGCCAAATTAACCGATTTGATTTGATCACCCCCTCTAACTCATTAATCCAGTTAACATATGTGATATTCATCACTTTAGGCAACAATTAAACTGAACTTTGCACACTTATATTGATTCGACCATCTCAATGACTTGCATTGCTACAAACACAGTCAGTAAATATTGAGCTGGACTTTTTGCCTGCTTTACACTTATTTCGGTTTCCACCATAAAGGACAGTCCGTTTGACACGAAAACCTCTCATTTGTGATGAGTGTTCCCAGTTACTAAGACAACCCATCGTGGCAGTGCTTTGCATACTCATGTCCAAAGACAGCGGAGTATGTGTTCAACCCTATTTACTTGTCCGAGTTTAGGTTCAAGTAAATTAAGAGCAACCCTTTTTTGTTCATTCATTCATTTAGTAATTATGCCCAAATTCATTCAAAGTTAACCATTTCATTATAAAACGAGTAATAAAGGTGGAAAAACCAAAACGGAAAATTTGATTAGAAGCTACAAACTATTGTGGATTCAAGATATGCAATTCTAACCTCCTAATAACATATGTTTACTAAATATTCTCAAATATTCAACCCATTTGCATTATGACATAACATACATCCCACAACCATAATATCAAGAACTTGATCAAAAAAATTTTAAAC
>CAODLS010036283.1:0-17148 GCA_948243855.1 Flueggea neowawraea | reverse complement strand
CATTTATTAAATCCTAACTTTTCAGCAAAACTAAATGATAAATGATCAACAACAACCATTTGGGCAAAACTCATGCTATATTCATCATAATTATAACGAAATAAACTAGATTAAGAGGAAGAAGAAGCAAACCCGGTTAGTTGCGTTTGTCCTCTCACCATTCCCACTTTTTCTGGATGCTTGATTATTATTTGTTTTTGAAATGTTCCATAGCCCTCTCCATGTTTGAAAGAGTACTCCTGCGAACAATAATTATAAAAAACTTTAAATTTTTTATCACCACTAGAAATTTTCCTAAAATGAATTTTAAAAATATCGGAACTAGAAACTCTTCCTCGCGCTCCCCCCTCATCTCCTTGGGTGGGAATTGGTTGAGTTTGACTCTCTTAAGTTCCAATATTTTCAACTTTTAAACTTTCAAAATTTCTATTTCCACCAAAATTTTCCATTACTCCAAAATAAATATGCAAATATTAATTAAATATAATGAAATAACAAATAACTAAATTAAACTATAATAAAAAAGTAGAAGGAATTTGAAAAATGTAATTGAAAAAAATAACTTTGAGAAATATAGAAAGCGTAATTGTAATAATAAAATGTATAAATAATTAATAAGAGTAATTTATAGCAAAATAAATTTTTGAGGGAGTGAGAGTGTAGAAGAGATTGAGATTGAGAGAGAAAAAATGGTGTAAAATTGGTAAGAATGGGGTGGAGGTATTTATAGAGTTGGAAAAATAAAAAAAAACTAAAAACTAAAAAAAATAAAAATAAACGTTATAACCACCGGTTCCAACGGTCTAGTGAACCGTTAGTTGAACCAGCGGTTCAAATCTCTGGTTCAAACCACCGGTTGGATCGACGGTTCGACGGTTTCTTAAAGGGTGGAACCGGAACCTAAACTGTAACCCTCCAATTTTGGTCGGCCCGTTTTGGTTTCGGTTCGGTTCCGATTTTGACTGGTCCAGTTTTGGTTCGGTTCCACGGTTTCGGTTCCAATTTTACAACTTTAGTTCAAAGTACATGGATCATTCTTAACGTATTTAGAGAGTTGAAGAGCGTGCATAGCTTAACTGTTTCAATTATTTTGTTAAATTATCAAAATTCAGGAGTTTTCATGTTAATCAAAAAACTGATTCAACAGCCTCCTCATCAGAATGGTGTCTCCAAATCACTTTCATCAAAGGGATGTCCTCGTTACTGAGTCTCTTGACCTGTAGGTTAGCAATCCGCACATGAATCTCATCATAAGAAAGGTCTAGTCGAACCTCGACAAACTGTGGTGACAATATATGAGACGAATCTAGAACATACTTCCTCAGAAGCGATATATGGAATACCAGATGAACATAAGACAATTTAGGCTATAATGCCTACTCATAATCAACGGCCCCAACACGGTTGATAATCTCAAATGGACCAATGTACATGGGACTCAACTTGCCTTTCTTCACAAATCTTATAACACATTTCATCAATGATACTCTGAGAAACACATGGTCCACAACTCCAAACTCCAAATGTTTACGCTTCGGATCAGCGTAACTCTTTTAATGACTATGAGCAGTCTGGATCCTCTGTTGTATCAATTTGAATTTCTTAGTAGTCTTCAAAATAAAATATGGCCCCAATGACTCTCTCTCAGGCCTTTGCCAACAAAGAGGAGATATACACTTACTACCGTATAAAGCCTCTTAAGGTGCCATCTCAATACTTGAATGATACGAATTATTATAAGCAAACTCGACCAAAGGAAAGTGAGTATCCCAACTCCCACCAAAATCCATAGCACACGCTCTCAAAATATCCTCTAATGTCTAAATCATGCGCTCGAACTGGCCTTCGGTCTGCAGATGAAATGCCGCACTGAAATCTAATTGAATACCTAACTCCTCCTGTAATTTACGCCAAAACTGTGATGCAAACTAAGGTCCTATGTCAGACACTATAGAGATTGGCATGCCATGCAAACATACAATTCGATCAATGTATAGCTTCGCAAAATGTGTCATTCTATAAGTTGTCTTGACAGTTAAAAAATGTGTCGATTTTGTCAATCGGCGTACGATCACCCAAATGGAATCATACCTAGAAGATGTCCTCGGTAACCCAACTTCAAAATCCATCGTGATGCAATCCCACTTCCACTCCGGAAGAGGTAGCTGTTGCAACAATCCAGAAAGACACTGGTTCTCAAACTTGACTTGTTGACAAGTCAAACACCTACTAACAAACTCAACTATGTCCTTCTCCATCCCTGGCCACTAGTAGGGCTCTCAAAGATATTGACACATCTTAATGTACCCTGAGTGTATAGAGTATGTGGAGCTTTGACCCTCGGTCATAATCTCCTTGTGTAACCCACCGAAAGATGGTACAGATAATCTCGATCCAAACCATAATACTCCAGAATCAGCAACACTAAACCCAGGTACACCAAATGATCTAACTTTCTCAATCAAACTCTGCATCTCAAAATCCTCATTCTGAGTCTATCAGATTCGATCCAATAGCAAAACCTCACCTTAATATGACCTAACGAAGCCCCTAAGTCATCAAACTGCAACTCGAATCCATGCTCCATCATCTCTGCCACTCTGACACTGTTGGTCGTCTCTCAACTGTGATGTGAGCTAAACTCCTCATCGATTTCCTACTTAAAGCATCGGCTACGATGTTAGCCTTGCTAGGATGATATGATATGGTACAATCATAATCCTTTAGAAACTCTAACCAACATCTTTGCCCCAAATTCAGGTCTCGCTGACCAAAAATATGCTTCAAACTTTTATGATTTGTGAAGATCTCAAAAGTCTCTCCGTATAGGTAATGCCTCCAAATCTTGAGTGCAAACTCAACTGCTTCTAACTCTAAGTCATGTGCCAGATAATTTTGTTTATGTATTTTGAGCTGTCTTGATGCGTAGGCAATCATCTTGCCGTGCTGCATCAACACACAACCAAGCCCAACTATCGAGGCATCGCAGTACACTGCAAATCCTTCAGAACCTGCTGGCAATGCCAACACTGGTGCATTAGTCAAACACTTCTTCAATTTCAAAAAACTCTGCTCACACGAGTCAGACCATATAAATTTAACTCCTTTTTTATTCAATCGAGTCATAGGAACTGCAATCCTAAAAAAATTCTAGATGAATCTCCTATAATAACCGGCCATCCCGAGAAATCTCTAAATCTCGTTAACGGTCTTAAGCCTCTCCCAATGGAGTATTGTCTCTACCTTCTTTGGGTCTACCATTATCCCTTCTTTAGACATTATATGTCCCAAAAATGCTATCTGTTTGAGTCAGAACTCACACTTTGAGAACTTAGTATAAAGCTGATGTTGTCTCAAAGTCTGCAAAACTAACCTCAGGTGTTCCTCTTGGTCTTCCCTACTCCTCGAGTATATCAGGATGTCATCTATAAAGACAATAACAAAACGATCCAAGTACGACCTAAACACCCTGTTCATCAAGTCCATAAATGCCGCTGATGCATTAGTTAAACCAAACGACTTCACTAGGAACTCATAATGACCATACCTAGTCTGAAAAGCTGTCTTCAAAATTTCCTCGCCTGCGATTCTCAACTGATGATACCTTGACCTCAAGTCGATATTGGAGAACCATTAATTACCCTGCAACTGGTCAAACATATCATCTATCATTGGAAGTGGATATTCATTCTTGACTGTCACTTTGTTCAACTGCATGTAATCTATACACATCCTTATACTACCATCCTTCTTCTTTACAAACAATACCAACACACTCCAAGATGAAACACTCGATCGGATAAAATATTTATCCGACAACTCCCTCAACTAAGTCTCCAACTCCTTCAGCTCTACTGGTGGCATCCGATACGGTGGAATCGATATCAGTTTGGTATATGATTGTACCTATATGGAAAACTCAATCTCGCGCTCCAACGGTAGTCCTAGTAACTTCTCAGGAAATACATCAGAGAACTCTAGCACTACTGACATGTCCTATAGTCTCAATTTTGAACTCTATGGCTCGGTGAGCACAAAGGCCAAATATGCCTAAAAACTATAGTGAATCATCCTCTCTGCTCTGACAGCTGACACGTACCTTCGTACGACACTATCACACTCACCCTGATAACAGAACTCGCTCTGACCTAGCAGTCGAAAGTATACCCTCTTCGCAAAAGCCTTCCAAAGTAGTGTGCCAAGTCGAAAGTCAATCCATACCAAATATCACATCAAACTCCCCTATATCCAATACTCTCAAATCAGCAGTCAACTCATGCCCATCAAAGGTAACCACACAACCCCAAACCTCAGAATAAACTACGATCTTACGGCCCAATGGTGATGAAACCTCCAATAGTCTGTCTAACAGATGCACCACTAACCCAGCGTGCTAAAAAAATGGTGTGATAAAAGAATGTGATGCATCAGAATCAAATAAAACATAAGCAGAAGTATCAAAGATAGATAGCATACCAGTCACTGCCGCATTGGAGGTCTGTGCCTCCTGACGAGTTAGATGATACACGCAGTCCTACCCTCCTGCAGCAGAACTACTCTGACCGGCCTGACCACGGTCACCACCCTAACCAATCTGACTGTAGCTCCTAAATCCAGTTGTACCTCTGCCCGCTCTGATCCTAGCAATGCATGTACCTCCGACCACTGACTGTACTGTCTATGATCCTGAACCATACTTGACAGGATACTTAGCCACCTTTTGTCCCGATTGTCTATAATGAAAATAGAGACCTGCTACCCAGTTGCAAGTCCCTGGGTGCCTCCTCCCACAGGTCACACAAGCAAATACAAACCTCTCGAACTTTGTCCTCTGGCACGCCCAACTAGATGTGTCACACTACCACTCTGGGAACCCTGTCCATATCTTTGGCCTTCAAAGGAATGCATGCGTCTCTACTCAGACTGACCACTCTGTCCATAACCCTCGAATGCCTCGCATCCTGATACTCCATGCCTCTCGTAGCCTCAAAAATCTGTGATACTGTAGTCATACACAGAGTTGCGACCACTATGCTAATCTTGGGCAACAACCCATTTAAGAACTTCCTTGCCAATGCCTCCTCACCACGAGCCTAAACAGGTGCATACTTGCTCAACTCTCTAAACTAGTCCTCGTACTCAATCACAGACATACCCAGTTCTAGGCGAAACTCATTAAACTGATATGTCACTCTATCCCTCTCACTCTGGAAAAAACAGACAACATGAGATCACTCTTGAACTCATCCCATGTAACAATTCTATGAGCTCATCGGTCCTACCACCACCTAGCAGCTCGACCATCCAAGAGGAATGAAGCAAGTCTAACCCTTCCTACCTCATCGGTAAGCTCCATAACCTCAAAACATCTCTCAACTGTGAAAGTGAAAGTGAAAGTATCTGGGGCCTCTCCCATCTTTTCCTTAAATTGGGAAGGAGTGAGCTTCACTAATCTAGCCAGACGAGCCTCAGGATCTGCCTGTTATACAACAGGTGCCGGTATTAGTACTGGTACTGCCACATTCGGCTGGGTTGAGGAACTAATGGTGCCACAGCTAGCTAATCTAGTATTGCTGCTACTCACAAAATTAGCTGATCTCTAGCTGTCTGACATTAATGAGCCCTTTTCATATGCTCGAGAACTCGGGTCATTCGTTCAAACATCTCCATCTGAGCTGTGAGAAGCTGCTGAAGCTAAAGCTACTGTTGCTGAGGTGCTGGAGTTGTAACCTCTGGCGCATTGTGCGCATTATACTGATCGGTAACAAAATGAGCACCCCAATAGGCATACGTCTAGGCCTCCCAAGGCCTTTACCACGACCTCTACTTCGAGGGCGATCTATATCTACAAACAAACAGAATCACTTATGCAAATGTCAAAATGCATGTGACTGCCACAATACCAAAACAAAGATCAGAAGAATATACAGAAGCAAATCAGACAGACTCGATCAAAAATATATATGCTCCAAACTGACCCTAAATTTACAAAAACCTAGGTCTCTGATACCACCTTTATCACGAACCATTTTTGGACCATGACCGGCATGCAAGGTGGACCGTCTATGGGAGCCCAGCCCATTTCACACAATCCTCAGAGAATCAGAAATGCTACTCTTTTGATTTTCCAATATATATATATATATATATATATATATATATATATACATATATATCAAAATAGAATAAATATGAAATCAAATACAAGTAAAACTGTAATGAAGTCAGAGTAATCAAAAGACAAAATGAAAATCCCAGTAAGCCAACAACATCTCGATGCGGAGCTCTAAAACAAAAGAAGAAGCCCAGCCAAAAGGGTGTCACTAACTAATATATAACACCTCACCAAGTAAGATGCCAAATAATTGTTGAGTCAAAATTCAACCTGCATACAGAGGTAGATACAAACAAAGAAAAACAAATGGGAGTTAAAACCCAATGAGGAATGACACTCTAGAATGCCTCATACATTCATCACAAATAATGGTTTGAAAACATTTTAAAATACAGCGCGCAAGTATAACAAAGAGTACATATATACACGCTACATAGGTAGTAGGGTTTCCAAAAACATTTCAAAAATGTTCGCAAACAAAGAAAACATCACTCACAAAAGCATTTGTAATACTAGTTATAGTATCAAAATAGATCAGAGTATATTGGTGATACGAGACCAAAAACAAAGATATAACAGGTGTGGGCTCCGCCACTGCCCAAGTGCTAAGTATACCTAGATTACACCACAAATTATATCATACATCAGGCCAGGCCAGTATCGCTATCAACACTTCCTGATAGCTGGGGCTTCATCAAAGCATTGACATACCAAATGCTATGTACCTCGTAGCTAGGCGTCCCCATATCAAAAACAAATCATAATAATAATATATACAAAAGTTACGCATGCAAGCCAGAGTAAAAAATAAAGAGAAAATATATGTATACTATATATCGAGTTTAAAAAATAAAGACTGATTATTAGATCACATAACAAGTTTATTATTTAGGCCAATCCTCAGATTAGTCCAATTACAAAATATAAGCCAAGCATAACAAAAATATATACAGTTTTGAGACATAACCTATGTGTTTGAAGTTGCCATTCACTCACTTGATAGTCCAAGCTTTAGCAGTTAGGCACCACTGGTGGGTGGCTGATCTTGCTAGCACGAACGCGAAGCTAAAACAAAAATATCAAAAACAAGTTATATCAGAAACAAACAATGAATGACACTGGTATTGTGGTTGTACCAAAATGCGTGCACATGCAAATGCATACTCAACACTCAAACAACGCTTGAAATCCCTTTTCGGTCGATGATACATCGGCAATAACCTAAAGATCAGAATCTATATAAAATTACGATTTGGTCTCCAAACTTTGAAAAATTACAAACTAGTCCACGAGACCTCGTAAAATTACAAAATAGTCCTTGAAGCTCTTAGATATTGCAAACAAGTCCCCCAACTCTAAGAATTTGGACAATATCAAAAATGACATTTTTGGTCCCTCATAACCTTGATAACTCGAGTTAGCATAAAGCCCAACTCGAGTTATCCAGGCATTGGATTACTCGAGTTAGATGGATGCCAACTCGAGTTATCCATGCCCTAGCTTACTCGAGTTATCCGATTGGTCAACTTGAGTAAGTCATCTTCCCAGAATTCCCAAACCTCGATCTAAGTTGATTTCACTGATAAAAATTCCAACCAAACACCCACATTAACTCCAAACAACTTTCTAAACATGAAACTAAGGTCCAATTAACCAAAATAACTCATAATTATCCAAAATTGACCCAAACCGAAATGATCTAACCCATTTATGATCATCCTTAATTATGGTTATTTAAGGCAACGCTAGGTGTTTCTAAACTCTCAAATGCACAATCTATCAACCCCAAACAACCATTTCAACAGAGGTATCACGGACCTAACCGTATGAACATGCATTCAAAGCCCTAACATGCATGTCTTGCAAAAAAAAAATTGAAGAAATGCAAGGGTTTAGAAGCATTATCTTACCTTTGAGATGATGTAGAACTAAGGAGAAGCAACTGAAATGCAATCTGGACGTGTTTGGAGTGTTTGAAAGTGAGAGAGTCGAATAAAGTTAAATGAGTCGAGTAGCAGGTATTTAGAGAATTTTTGTCCGAATATGCTCTAACTCGAGTTACACAATCTGTTACTCAAGTTAGCCTTTCCCAGATCATTCTAGGTTCATGGATTAATCGAGTTATCCAACAACTTACTCGAGTAATCTAGACCCCATATAACTCGAGTTACATAAATCACTAACTCGAGTTATCCGACCCTCATATAACTTGAGTTACTAACTTTGCTAACTCGAGTCATCACTCTTGAATGACAAAAACAAATTAACACCCAAAGCTATGGATCCAATCGAAGATCTATAGAAACCCTATCGGAAGGAACATAATATTACAACAGCCTTGAATTGTTTTTTTTTTTGTCAAAATCCGCAGAGAAGGGCTTACCACTCTTTAGAACCTTGGGGGCAAGAAGAAAGTTCGAATGGACCAAAGAGTGTGAAGAAGCCTTCGAGGACCTCAAGAAATATTTGCGGGAAGGACCTTTGTTAACGAGAGCATATGCTGGAGAGCAATTGTACATGTACCTTGGGGTGAGTGAAGTATTAAGCATTGTGGTGTTGTTAAGGAAGGATGGTGCGGTTGAAAATCCCATCTACTATGTTAGCAGAGTTTTGCAAGGAGTAGAGTCGCGATACTCGTAGGCAGAAAAGGTGGCACTGGTAATGGCTTTGAGAAAGTTGAACCAACCGCTTTGACAAATACTTTAGAAGCCTGATTATTCTGGTATACTTACAAAGTAGGCAATAGAGTTGAGTCAATTCGACATCCACTTCACACCTCGACAACCAATCAAGGGTTAGGCCTTGGCTGATTTCATTGTGGAATATACCTTCAGTGCACCAGAGGAGGGGAACAAAGTGACCGAATGGACGTTGTTGTGGATGAAGCTTTAAGTTCTCAAGGAAGTGGATCAGGGGAAGTGTTGATCTCACCACATGGCGATGTTCTTGATTACTCATTGAGATTCTCTTTTTCAAGCTCCAACAACATAGGCGAGTATGAAGCACTCATTGCGAGAATGAGATTGGCATTGCAGTTGCATGCCGAGAAGTTGATGCACACAGTGACTTACAATTGGTGGTGCAATAATTTTACGGTGAGTACGAGGCACGAGAATTGGTGATGGCAAAGTATTTGTAGAAAGTAAGTGCATTGGCCAAAATGTTCTATTTTTTTGAGTTGGTTCAAATAAATCAATCAACAAATAATCACGCATATGCACTCTCCAAGTTGACATCTTTAAGAAATTCTAGTGCTAGAACAGTCAAGGTGGAGGTTCTTTCTCGACTAACTATTGAAGAAAAAGAAGTACTCGCTATAGAGGATGATCAAAATGACTGGAGAATCCCAATTCGGAAGTACTCAGTGTCATGAGAACTACCTCCCGATCCTATTGAAGCCAATAAATTAAGGGTGCGAGGAGCATGGTTCGTATTGGTTAACGACGTCCTCTATAAGCGAGCCTTCACTTGACCACTGTTGAAGTGCTTGGGACCAGGAGAGATTGAATTGGCCTTAATTGAAACGCATGATGGAATTTGCGATCAACACTTGGGTTCCCGAGCACTTCGAGTAAAGATTTTGCCTACAGGGTTTTACTGGCCAACTATGAAAGAGGATGCTATGAACAATGTCAGGAGGTGTGATTCTTGTCAACAACATGCACCCATAGTGACTGCACCTATCTCGAAACTCTAAAGTGTAGTTGAGCCAACATTGTTCACAAAGTGGTAGCTTCACATCTTAGGGCCATTTCCTCAAGCAATGGGAGGAAGAAAATTTCTTATTGTCGCCACAAACTACTTCACCAAATGGATTGAAGCTGAACCATTAGCAACTATCACCTCCAAACGTATTGAAGAAATGGTATGGAAGGACATCATTTGTCGCTTTGGATTACCACAAGCAAATGGCCAAGCCGAGAGTTCCAATAGAACCATCCTTAATAGCCTTAAGGAAAAGTTAGAAGGGGCCAAAAGAGCAAGTGGAGTATTTGCCAAGTGTCTTATGGGCATACAGAACAATGAGTCAGGTGTCCATAGGTGAGACTCCATTCAACTTCGTATATGGGACATATGCATTGATTCCTGTGGAGATATGATTCTTGTCAGCATGAATGGTGGAATTGACTTTGGAACGGGAACAGTCCAACTCTGATGCCCTTCATACAAACTTGAACCTTATTGACGAACAATGAGAACAAGTTTATATGAGGCTTGAAGCTTACCATAGACGAATAGCTGGCTACTACATCTCTCGATTGAAAAGTATGCCAATGGGACAAGGCGAACTCGTCCTATGAAAGTCTGCAATTACTAATGCCTTGAGGGAGGATGGTAAGTTGCGAGCTAACTGGAAAGGTCCCTACAGGATTTCGACAATAATGGGGCCAAACACTTGTACATTGGAAACATTTGAAGAAAGAAAAATGTCGAAGACGTGGAACACCAACCATTTAAAGCTCTATTTTCCTTCTGATGTATGACACGAAATAAGTGTAAGTTGAAAATATTGCAGTAAAGAAAATACTTAACCAAGTTGCTTAAGGAGTGGACATAGGCCCTTAGGCTGAACCACTATAAATCGCTATGTACATTTTGTTTTTTCAATTTCCATCATACCATATGCATCATCCCATAAGCATTTTCCATCTAGTTATCTTTCAGTTGCATTCATCTTGCATAAGCATTTGACAAGCATACGAGATGCCTAATGAAAGGCCAAAAATGAAATATTGGAGTGGGTGATAACACCTAGCGCCTAGAACTTAATAAAGGCCTAGGAACCACTGCCATTCATAATGTGCATTAACTAAAACATTGGCGAGTAGAAAACCTTATACAAAAAAAAGGTCCCGTCTAGAAAACGAGCAATGCCAAAATTTCTAAAACGTATGGCAAGTGAAACCCCAAGTGGTATTATCATGAGCATCGACTTAAGAATCAACTACTACTAAGACTCCACTAAAATCACTTGCCCAGTAGTGACTTGTCCAAGTGATTGGGCATCAATGAGGCATACCAAACACATGAACAAAAGCAAAAGTAAAAAAGCAACGGATAATAACATAAAAGCATATTCATGAAGAAGTATATAAGCTACACGAAAAGGAAAAATAAATATGGAAAAGAAGACATTGTTTGCAAATATTGTTCAAGTCCCCAAAAAATAACAACCAGTAATATCCAAGAATATTAAAATTTCAAACAGTCAAGTACTCATCACTAAAGCAAAGAAAGCAAAGGTAAACAATAATGTAAAACACCAAACTATACTACTCATGCTACTCTATATGTATGTTGTTTGACTATGGTGTTGTGCATTCTATTGCATTGCACATTCTGTTGGAATATGTTGGACTTGTGGTATGTTCGTTAGAAAATCTTTAAAAGCTTTGTAACTTTTGAGTAGCTATGTCTTTAGCTAAATTCGAGTTCAAGGGTTGTATGATCGCCATGAATAAGTATGAGTTGGAAATTGATATAAAGGTGTTATATGTGGGAGAATATGATGTTACCCTCGGTATGAATTGGGTTTTTGACTTGGTATGTCATCTTGAATCACTTTGCATAGCAGATGAGTTTTTGGCTGCTAGGTCAAAGCAAATTTTGTTAGCATGATAAGCATGTCAGTAGTAGAGGGAAAAAGAATGTTCCGTTGTGTTGGTGAATTGTATCTGGCTATATGCCAACCGAGTCTCGAAGCTTGAAAATTAATCTGGGGGAGACATGTTAGCGAGGTGAGAATCTTCTGATATGCTCCTTATGAATTGAAAGAGTAGTTGGAAAAGGATTTTATTTATAGGATGATTTGTTATTGTTTCTGAAGAGGGAAAAAATGGGGAGTTAGTCGTATGATTTGAGTCACGCGAACAGAGCTCAAGAGATGTTGAAAGGTGTTTGACAAGCACATCAGTGTTAATTCCACATGGAATTCTAAAGGTTTTGCAATGTATGTCAATACATCGACAGGTAGCTAAGGTTACGAGGTGTTGTATGATCTTTCATATGGATGATGGAAATTTGAAGAATTTGATGGATATGAGACAAGCAGTCAGTTCGACAAATCGTGATAATAACTAAGGAAAATGGTTTTGTAAATCTGGGATAGTTCTGTACTTTGATACCAAAGGAAATAAAGATGGTGTTGGAAGTTGAGCACGAGATGTTGTATGCTGGAATTGGGAATTTGACGTTCGAAGAGATTAGTGGATAAGTTTGGTAATGGTGGATGAAAAACCACAGGATTGGATTTTGTTATGCATCGGAGTTTGATCTAATGGGATTTAGGTTTGACTCCATGGTGTATGTAATAGTTGGTATTTATAAGAGTATGAATGTTTTGAGTGTTACGGGGATAATGGTGAAGTGAGAATACTCGGTATCCGGTATAATGAAGAGTTTGTTTGATGGTGGCGGTTCCTGTGATTATTTCTATTGTTGGTATTGTTTGAGCTTGAGTAACTATGTAAGGATCAGAGGTGAGTTGTATCGATATGAGAATTATGGAGGAGTTATGGATAATACTTGGGATTTGGATATCCGAAGAATAATTTCTTTTGGTTCCTCAGGCCATCTTAGTCTGTAACATTTGAACCTACTGCATTCCTTTGCTCTTTGTGGTTGCCAAAAGGTTGATTTGCAATTGTATATTTTAACCTATGTGACTTTGTTAGAAGTCGTCTGACTCTCTTTTTTTTGGCTCCGTGTGTATGTTTGTCTGTTGGGACTTTTGGAGTCTCATCCTTGATAAATGTTTGAGTTTGTCATCTTTGACATATAACTCTTGGGTTTTGAGAGTGTGTACTTTTGATTATGTGTGCCTTTGTATATGTTCCGGCATATCAGGCTTTTGTCCTTGGAAATTCTGTCCTAACTTCGCTCGGTGATCAGTTACCATCATAAGTCAAGATTAGATTCAGTCTGTTCTTTGTTCAAATGTCAATACAAGTCCCTTTGGGACAACTTTCTGATGAGTTGTGTGTGAGAATTCGCATTTATTCGATTCTATCAATCTGGGAGTCTGTGCATTCAGTTTTGGCATATGTTCTCTTTGGTATCTTCTGTCTTTACATTCTGTCTTTGCATACTCTGCATTTGTTTCTGCATATCTGGCTTCGAGTGAGCTTGAGCTCTAGCTGATTCATGGTTTGATACTCTGTGATCTATTCATTGAACTTTGAGGTTATGATGTATCTTCGAGATTTAGACTTGATGTATGTTAAGGAGATATTGAATTCGACCGAATTTTAGTGTTAGTTTATGCTTGGATGAGTTATGCTAACAATTTGGAGACTTAGGTTTGATTTTGGTGTTGATCTATTTTGTTTCGAAATTTGATGACGAATTTCTTTTGAGGGGAGAAGTATGTAATATCCTGTATTTTTCCTCGATTGAATTTTTCTATAGAATTTTTTTTCCTTGTTAAATGAATTTTTTTTGCTAATTTCGTAATCAAGGAAATGCATTTTTATTAGTTTATAATTTTGATATGATCAAAATTGGTTGAATTTTATTGATTAAAATTATTATTTTTAATTTGTTTTAGTAAGGGAATATTTTGTAAATTTTTATTAATTATTCCAGATTTTTTTTTGAAATTTGAAGAGTTAATTTTGGGTTTTAAATGTTATTTGGGTAATTGTTGAAGTTTTGGGAATTTTAGAAATGATTTGGAATTGATTTGTTAAGTGGGAAATGAAGAGAAAAATTTAAGAAAGGAAGCCAAACGACAAGTCGTTTGAGTGTGTTTGGCAAACGACATGTCGTTTGCTTGCTTCAGGACGCTGTCGTCCGTGTCTGAAGGCGGTCTTCCGTGCATGTGTGTCCAGCAATAAACCAAAGGACGACGCCGTTTGCTTTCTTCCTCTTCTTCTTCAAACAGAACTCGTCAGCCCTCTCAATCTCTCTCTCTTCAGCGTTCTTCGTCTTTTCAACACAAAACCCGTCTCTCACTCCGTGCTCTCTCTCTCTCTGCTTCATCCTCTTCCTTTCCCACATCAAGCTAAGGTAATTTCCTCTTCCTCTCTCCTTTTTTCATGCATTTTCGCCATTCTTTTTGCTGAAAATTTGTTGGCATTGATGGAGGCTGAAATGGATTCTAGGGTTGGAATTTTTGTGATTTTTGACTGAAATATAGTTGATTTGTGTTGGGTAAGGATGGATTGAGGATGAAAAAACATGAATATAGGTCGTAAATGGTGATTTAATGATTCTTTGGAATGAGTTTATTATGATCCGAATTTTTGAGGGATTATTCTGGACGTTTTTGATGTTTTGGATGGAAACCGATGATGGATTTAGGTATTAGGGACTATGTTGAGTTGATTGGAATCGTTGAAAACGTCGGGTTCCGCCCAGTTCGGGATTTGGGACGTTTTGGTGTGATTTTGTATCGAAAGGACTAAAAACATAATTTTTATGACTCTAAATAAATTGAGGGCTGAGACTGATATTTTACATAGTGGGTCAGATTTGTAATTTTTAGAAAATATGTTATAGATTTGTTCTTTTGGAAAATGTTGGTATTTTTTTGTAGTTTTGAGAAATTGGAGATTTTATCTATAATTTGAGTTGTTTAGGAGATTTAATTTTAAATTCTAAAAGTTTGGGGTTTAATTTTTAATTTCTAAAATTTTAGGGATTAAAGTGTAATTTTACAAAGTTTGGGGACAAAATCATAATTTTATATAGATTTTGATTTTTGGGACGAGAGTTTTAGATCTTCAACCGAAATAGGTTTTCAGCTGTTGTTTGCCGATCTGAGCCTGCATACTCATGTACACGTATTTCGGTACAACCATAGTATCAGTATCACATTTTTGACTTTGTATGATATTGTTCTGTTTTAGCTCAGTTTGTTGTCCGAGGTGGTCAATCATTCGCTGATGTTTGTTATATAGTCACCCTACTATGTGATATCTGACCCTGGTTTGAGATTTGGATTATTGGCTCGGCGTCCAGGTGAGTGAAATGACAACTTCAAACACATAGGCTATGTCTTCAGACTCTGTATGTAGTTTTTGTTATGTCTAGCTATGATCTGAAATTAGACTAATAATTATTTGACTAATTAATAATCCGGATTATGTGATTATTAATTTACAAAATTTCTGTTTCTGATATATAATATTTATATATGGTGTATATAAATATTTTCTTTAAAATGATTTATACTCTGCATGTTCATCTGTTAATATTATTCTTATATAATATTATGATATGAGACACCTAGCTACGGGGTATGTAGCATTTAGTATACCAATGCTCTGTCAAGCCCTAGTTACTGGTGTAATAGGGTGACCGTGTATCCGGCCAGATACATGCTTTATTTTGTCTGGTGGTGAGTCCACATTATTATTCTGTATGTTCTAGTCCTATATTCTGACTCTTATATATATATATACATTCGCCCCCAAGGCATATAACATGCAATCATACAGTATCAGAGGTATATATATACCTCTGATACTGTCTGACTGCATGTTATATGCCTTGGGTGCGAACGTTTTCGTGAAATAATTTTCTGAAAGCTATACGTATGTAGTGTGTCTATTATATGGTATCCTTGTGTATACGTATTCGGTATATTTTTAAATTGTTTTCAAAACAGTTTATGTGAGGCCTAAAGCCGGTCTGAAGTGTTTTTTCCTCACTAGGGATTCTTACCCCTTTCATTCCTTTGTCTATCTGTGAACATATTTTTCAGGTGATATTTTTTACGCTCAACAACTGTCTGACACCTCGATCCTAGTGATACATTGTTTTTATAGAGTGAGTGTCCCTCATCCGGGCTCTACTTTTGTTTCTGTTATTAGAACTCCACATCGGGTTGCTATTGGGTTACTGGGCTATATTTGTATTTTGTATTTTGGGTTTTGACTTTACATTTACTCTATTAAATTTATATTCATTTTATATAAATAAATACTTTCAGTATAAAATGTTTTCTAAATATTAAATATTTGGATTAATGAATAATTTTGGGTAGAATGTCTTTATCTTCGAGGCTTATGCGAGATGAGCTGGGCTCCCTTAGACGGTTCACCTCGTATACCGGTCATGGTCCAGAAACGAGTCGTGACAGGTTTTGATATAGAAATATACATATGCCTACAAGGTATTCGATGAAATTCCCCAATGACCTTAATGGGCCTAACTTGGCTAGGTGAGGCCGAAAGAACCCTCCCAGGAAGTGTAGGCACGACTTGAGTGACCTTGAAAGAAGCCTTAGGTTAATCTTGAGGAGAGAACACTCACACACATCATTTTAAAAACCATTTTTATTCATTTGGCAACTAAATCATTGGTTTTATCTCGAAAGCCCTAATGTTTTCTTATTATTGAATTACTTGTGTTTACTTTCTTGCTTGCTTTCATTTTAAAAACCCAAAAAAAACAACTTGATGCCTTTATTTATCTTTGCCTTTTCTTTCGACCATAATTGGACATGTTCCTTTGGGTTCAATATCCCCTTGAATATTCTTAGGTAAAACTACATCGATTCTCGTATGCTTGCAAGACACCGATCACTGCTTCAAGTACATACAATGTCACCAAGTTCCTCATTGTTAATAGATTTCATATGTCCTTTATTAGCTCAACTTCACCAAAGATTTTCTAAAGGATGCTTAAGCATGCATTTGGGCCTAAAAGAAAAAAAATATAAGAAACTAATTAATGAAAATCTATAACCTCAACTAACCTAATAGAGAATCAACAAACCTCATGCAGTGATAGAACTAAAAGTACCTGAAGTATGATTAGAATTAAAGCGGGAAAACTGAAGTCTTGAATCAACTGAAGGCATGAAGCCACACATACGTGTGTCGATAGAAGTCACGTACGTCAGACATACAAGACAAGACGAAGATTCAATTCAGAGGATGTTTGTTTGAATTTCACGTGGATCGAGACAAACAGATGAAGCAACGATCAAGTATTGATCGTTCACGTACGCAAGCTTACAAATTCACGTACGTCACATTAAACCAAAGTACGTGAGATGAAATTTCAAGTACGTGAGATGCTCCGGA
>CAODLS010036074.1:0-13017 GCA_948243855.1 Flueggea neowawraea | reverse complement strand
ACAGAATAAGAAATGTTACAATGAAAAAGATGGATTGTGCATGAGAAGATGGCATTCCAGGGTCAGATCGCAGCGTAGACACAGGTCGCTCTTGATTTAATATCCTCTTAAGCGTTATTGAAAGGATGGAGTTCATAACAGACCCCATAGCAGCCCACGATGCTTCGGCGTCATGCCTCCATAGAAGGGCAGCACCAAATAGACCAGCTATTAGCCACTTGCTCTGTAACCAAAAGCCATTGATATCTCAATAATGTAAGCTTTTGTTTCCAAAACAGCAAGTAACTACACTGCATTCTAAAATCTGAATTCAAGGTCTCAAGCTTAAACTTTAACAATACCATCAAAACATTACGTCTTAGTGTTCCATTTATAAATGATGGTAGTAACAAAATACCAAGATTTCAACAAAAAGACTGAGCCTTTTTTATTCCCAATAAGCCAAAAAAGATTATATAATTTAAACATAGAAACAAGGAGGAAGAGAAAACAAACCAGGCGATTGAGAGTGGCTTCCAACCCATCAGCCATGAGCCTGGTTTGAAATTGATTGGACCCATCAAGAAAAGAAGTTTCTTCATCCAACACTTGCACAGTTTCCTCACCATTACGACCTCTAAAGGCGGAAACTTTGACCAATTCAGTCATCGACTTCGACACAACCTTGTCACAACCAAACCCACCAAAGAAACCCGATTTTGAAGCAGGCAACCAAAGAACCAAGCGGGAATTCAAAGAATTAAGCCTAGAAGGACGAGATATAGAGAATCTAAAAGTGCGTTGTTGGAGAAAGACCATTGAAGCCATCATGTAAGTGACCAGTGTTGTCACAAGAAGCAGAGTCTAGAAGGTTAAAAATGGAGCGAACCATCATATATACGAAGTGAGGAAGAACTGAAATTTGATTGATAATTGGGTAATAAGTTAAAAGATTATTTATGGTGGTGGTGGTGGTGGGGGAAGGCTTGGTGCGTGAACGGGAAGTCGAAACCAGGCATGTGGCTCAGCTTCAATTTCGACAAATTCCGTATCTAATAAGTCTAGTTCTTAGCATGTGACACGTGGCTTTTTGGCCCCTTTCTATGGCCTTTTAGAAACTTTTTTTGACCGTTTGTGCCACTGCGACCAATAAAACACGCAAAATTAACAAAACAGTTCGCAGCAGAAATGCTTCCGCGTCGACTTTTTTTTTTATTATTAAAATAGAGTCAGAACTACCAATAGTAGTGTATCTTTACTGAACGTGATTATACAAATATTAATCTTCACTACAGAATGTTCATTGCTAGGTAAGGTGGCCGAGGTATGTTCGTTGTTCATTAAGGTGGCTGAGGTACAATCACCACAACACCCGTTGAAAGCTAGACCTTGTAAGATTATCCACCATGTTCTAATGATTGATCCAGACCCAATGATCAAATGGACCACAAGTCGCTCTCTTATGAGTTCGAACACTAAACCAAGTGAACATGGGACACACTACCATGCTGCTGGACCACCTCCTGAGAGGTTTTGCGTCGACTTCAGTATTAAGCATTAAAAGATAGTGAATTTCACTTTTGATAGGGGAAAAATGACTTATAAAAAAAATTTGAAAAGAGCAAAAGGAAAAATTTCATTAGATATTCAATAAATAATGGGTTGAAATATCTAAATGTTGTCTTAATATATATCATACTAAATCAGGCCATTATATTGTGGCATAATTTTATAGTGTGTGTATCGTTTTGATTCAAATAGTGGCAATTGGTGGTTTTGAAGGGCCATTCTAATCTCAGGAATCTATTCAATTTGTTGCTACTAATTGATTCCAACTGTAGACATTAGAAACGAGACAAAATACAATCCCAAATTGTTTAAGGAGCATTACACTTTTCGAACAGCTTACAAATTAATTTTTAAAAATGTCATCTAAAAAATTAATTTGCAAAAATACCAGATTAAAGAAACTGATTTGTAAAAATATCATTTTTGTGAGAAATCGTCAAAAATCGCAATATTTTGGCGAGAAATTGATTTTTTAGTGAAAAAATCAAATCAAGCAGAAAAAGTCTTCGAAGGTCTAGAAGGGTCTCCACTAGAGGTCTCCAATGGTTATTAGGGGTCTCCAAGTCTCCGAGGGTTTCCAAATCACAATATTTTATATAAAATTTGATTTAATAAATTCTTGATATAATAATTTTTTCAGATTAAATGTATTTACAAGTCTTCATAAAAGGTCTCCAAAGGTCTCAAGATATCTCCAATCGTCTCTAGCAAAGGCCTCCAGAGGTCTCCAACCATTTCCAAAAGTCTCAAGTGAATGTCTTCAGAGGTCTTCGAACCTCACTTATTTATTTTTTTACAAAATTTAATTATATTTTTAATAATAATTAATTAGGTCTCCAATAAAAAATTAACAAATGACCATAAAACATACACATTGCAAACCATTTTTCACATTAAACAAAAATAAAATAATTTTTCCTGAAATTTTCTTAATGACAGGGACATTTTTATAAATTTTAAATTATGACATAAGAGGGAGCAGCTAGGGTTTGGAAAACCCTAGCTGCCACCCTTGATTGATCTGCCACCACAGTTCAGTTTCACATGCGTTACGAAGAAGACAAGCAACGGCGAAGACCAAAAGACCGAGACGCTAAAAGAGTGACGTGGAGGAGAGATGCTACGATAAAGAAGAGACGATAAAGAAGCAGATTTGCAAAGAACGAGAACGTCGTGGACGAGTGAGGAGCGAGGATGGCGGCAGGAGGGAGGACAACTGAGGGTTGGAAACGGGAGAGATAGGCAACAATAACATAGCATGTAAGAAAGCGCAGAGAGAAAGAGTGGCGGGGGTGGGAGAGATGGAAGAAGCAAAGACAAAAATGAAAAAGAGACAACGACGACAATGAGAGAAGATGACGGAGAGGAGTGAGAGAGAGGAAAAGAGAAGCAGCGTCGGAGAAGGAGAGTGATGGTGGATGCCGGAGAGGGAGGAGAGGGGAGAGGAATGGAAGTTAGGGTTTGGGTGGAGAGGAAGAGAGAAAAAGAGAAGAACGTAAAAAGATAAACTGAAGAGAGAGAAAATTTGTGAAAATGAGAAGAAAAATTCGATTTTATTTGATATGGAATCTAACATTTTAAAAAATCAATAGTTTAAAATTATCATTCTTAAAAATCAAAATTAAGTTTGATATTTTTAAACTGACACCTGAGCTAATTAATTCAATTGTTCAAGCTATAGTTTTAGTTTTTGTCAATACATACAAACTATTACAGTTAATCGCTAATGGGTTGGACATTTTTTTGGCAACAAATCTTTAGCAGTTAGAGCAATGAAAATGAACCCAACTACACAGTTGAGTCGGGCCTTTTCCATTATGGTTAGTTTGCCCAATTATGGGCTCGTATGATGTTAGAAAAACACAAAGCGAATCGGGAAATGGAACACAAACATGTGACAATGACAATGTCCCCAGAAGGAAAATGACCACAACAAAGATCGATAAGATATTATGCTTTGCTTTATCCTCTTTAGTGAAAAGCAAAAATTTTGATGGATGTCCATGGATTCCCTTTCGGTGGAACCTGCGGCCATGCATGGTGTTTAAACCGCGTTATACACGTAAGATCAGGGAAGAGAATAAAATCAATGCCGCATCGTGTGGAACAATTCGTGTTTACAAGTGTACTAGAATATAGTACTAATATGCTATCACTGAAAAGTGTGATAGAGTGACATCGTCCCTCTTTTCTTAACCAAAATGTCTCGTCTAATACTTGAGAGAATAATTTTAATATGCTGCAAAGTTTGTGGCATTCTTTCGTTATAAGGAGGGGAAAAAAAGAATAGCAATCCATAAAGGTCAATGTCAAGTTTCCATTAACTATATAATTATCTCTGAAGAACCTTTACACATATTCGATCCGGTCTTTACAAGCAAGCAAAGTCCCATTTTATGTGTTGTTTGGAAAGAAAAGAAAGTTACCTGATTTGAATCAAAATCACTATCTTGGAATTCATCCAATCCAGAAGCATGGACATTTCTGCAGATTCCACAAAACCCAATTTCCACCGCTAGATGGATCGTATTTATTTAATTTATTCAGCAAACAATAATTAATTTCATCAATTTCATGCATATGTGGGATGGGATAATATAGATTATAGATAGGAGAAACATCTTTTGATAATTGATATAAAGAAAGAGCAAAGAGATCAATGCTAAAGCCAAAACAGCGGAAAATGAGGAATAAAAATGGAGCCCATTTACATGCGTCATGTTTTGAATATAATGCAGCCGAATAATGAAACTACTGCCCCATGTTTTGCCAAATTAAAACTGCTCAGTCGACTATGTTTTCCTCGTATTTTATGTTAATGCAACAAAAAATATTTCCATCGTCTTCTTACCCTTTAACCACCCAAATAAAATTTGCAAAGTGGTGACGTTCAGTTGCGTTTTGTTATTATCAATAGTGATTACTGATTAGTGAAGTGGAGATACTAATTAATAAGTTCATAGTTCATCGATACTAAATCATCTTCAACAGTAAAGGGTCACAAAATCCAGTTATGGGTGAGAGTAAATAAAATGAGTGGAGTTGAGAAGGTGAATTATGGGTTGGAAGTAAAATGAAGAAAGGAGGGGGGTCCAGGGAAGGAGGGTTGGGAAGAGCAACTCGTGGAGGGAGGAAATGGAGAAGAAAAGCCAAGTGTAGTGTAAAATTTGGGAGAAATAGACGCTAAGAAGAAAGGAATGCAACTGTGACAGGGTAGCGTCGAAAACTCAGAAGTACATCAGTTCAGGACTCAAAAGTACTCTCTCTCAGTCTCACACGCAGCTCCACGCCTACTCCTTATTTAGAAACTTCAGCAACCCACAAATGCACAACCACCCTGTTTCAAATCAATCTTATTTTTTATCCTATAAATAAAATAAAACACATAGCTAAACTAAGTTTTCAAAACCCAAATTAAGGACACTGAAACAAAGGGTTTTGGTGATTAAATTGGCGCACAAGCAGTGGCGTGTCTGACATAATACAATCCTTGCTCCAGTGTGTGAAGGCAAAGGATGAATTTAAAAATTGGGATTTCTGTGTTTGTATAAGTGAACCGTGAAACAAGGGGACTGGCTTGGCTTGGCTGGAGTTGTATTAAACTCGTCAAAACTGAGTCTTTGTACAGTGCGTTTCAGAGCCACGTGATTAGACATGCCACACAATCCCCCTCTAACTGCTGTGTTGTGGTTTACGCAGTCAGTATCTATTCTACGCCCACGCAAAGGGGTCCTCTCTCCAACTCCTCTGCAACTCTGCTTCCGACATTTTTACCTTGTCATTGAGGTTGAATACATGCACTTTCAGAGACAAATTTGAGCCCAGAAAACAAATGGATGACGTCTTGTTTAATTTACATGGTAATTAATAGAACGAAAATTGAATTTGTATATCGAATAATCATATAATTGAGTTGACAATTGAGCAGTGAAGTGATAATTAAATAGATGGTGTGGATGGAGAGGTAATACATTAGGTGGGTAGCTCCAAGATAATTGAGAGGAACTGTTTGGAATTAGAGTAAAAAAATAGCATAGAAAAATAGCAGAAACAAGGAACTGTCTGCCAGGGCAATACATAGGGACAAATTAGTCATTTTAGTGAAATTCCCCGTGCGCAAATCTATTGGGAGGACCACGTAATGACACACAGCTCACGTGAACCATTTTCGATCCTATCATCAGTTCACTTTCTTATTTACTATATTACCCTCCATCATCCCTATAAAAACAAAAAATATTAAAGAAAAGAAAATTCCACGTGGTAAAGCTGGAGCCCACCTGATGAGTCGTAATCCACGGCTTGTCTGAAAGAAAGGGTCCATCCAGATTAGGACACTTAATACAAACTCTGATTAATTTCTTCCTCAAGTACTCCGTAATTGTCTGTTTCTTGCATCTGCCTATAAAACGCCCAAGTTTTGTCCCGAGAAAGGGTTCATTCAGTCCTCCCTCCCTCACTCACTCACTCTCTACTATATCTCCATTAATCATTAGATAGTCCTTTTCTTCTTCCAATTCAGCCTTCAAATGCTGTAAAAACCGGTCCCAACCAAAAAATAAGAGCACATGGATTTGTTGGATTACAACAACATGAAAGCGCAGAAGGCAAGTTTTACTCACTTTCGGAGCATCACCAAGCTTTTGCGCCTTCTAGAGCTCTGTTTGGCTTTGCTTCTTCTCCTGTGGATCTTTAACAGGCTTCCTTTTGCCGTCAAGATCTCCAGCGACTTCATCCGGTGGCTCGCCGGTGTTGTCACCAGTCCTCCCTTCGTCTTCCTGCTTTGCAATATCATAATCGCCACTCTCTTCGCCAAATCCGGCAGGTTCTCCTCAGATAATCGCGGCGACGACAATGCGGGCACCGAGCTTTACGACAAGCTCATGAAGAGCACTTCGAAGCCGTCGCTGGACGTTCCGGTAGTGACGGATGAGGTTGTGTATCAGGACAAAGAGATTATCCTCTCTCAAGAACCGACTGCGATTGTTCACACGCGCGAGGATCCGGAAATGGATTCGGATTCAGCATCGTCGGACTCGGATTCAAATACGGATAATCCGAGAGTGTACAGGAGGACGAAGTCGGAGAAGTTGGAGATAGAGAATGCGAAGGTAAAGCAGAAGAAAAAGATCCTGCGGCTGTCAGAGACGGAGAAACCGGCGAGGTCGGCCCGAGAGAATTTGTGTCCGGAGGACGAGTTAAGTGATGAAGAGTTTCAACGCGCAATTGACGAGTTCATTGCCAAGCATTTGATGTTTCGTCGCCAAGAGTCTCTGGCTTTTGTTCATAGCCAGTCTTTTGTCACTGAAATCCTACAAAAATAAATAAAATTCGAAAAAAATAAATCCACGGTTCTCTGTTTGTTTCTTCTCTTTTTCTTAACCGGTAGATTCTCATAAAAACATTTTGTGTGCATGTCATATTTTGAGGCGTAATTATATTGAACTTACCAATTAAATCCGTTCATCATTATCGACTCGATTAGAGACAACTGAGCAAAGTGGATGATTGAGTTGGCCAATCTTGAGCTCGAGATCACCAAAGGGTTGAGGATCCTTGGGATAGTTATAGGAACACTGTACTTTGATAAAAAAAATGAATAGAGACAACTCTACAATCGTTAACATGAATTGATTTTTAAAGAAACTCTTATATTTATTTATTATTAGCCTCACAAAAAAAAAGATCAATCCTCATAATAATCATAAAAAGTTTGAAAATTTTTGACGTTTGAACCCAATACATCTTGGTATTAGATGTGGTACTTATTAATTGAGTTATCCAATCTCGGTTTAACATGAATTGATTTAATCATTAGAGACGAGTCTAATATTATTAAGTTATAAGTGAAAAGTAACATAATTCATTAAATACTGAATTGGATAGTCGAATATAAATGAAGATGAGTTTGATATGGCACTGCGGCCTTGTGCATCAAATCAAGTATGAAGTTACTAGGGAGCAGCAGTACTAAGCCGAAATGTCGCTAAAAAATAGTGCGTGCCAGTTCAAATTGTAGTCAAGCTAGGGATGGCTCAATTCATTCACGGGCTTTACCAATTATTCACCAGTGCATGTGTGTAACCTCATCCATGCACACTTGTGCAGTACTGTGTATTCATATCAAACAGTTTATAAACATTGATTTGAACTTCCCGGTAACAGCACATCTATGCATAATGTGGAGCTTGACTAGGTAATTTCGGCTGGTCTTGGCTTTAGTGAGTTAAAGGTTTGAAACAGTAGTCTTAAATGAAGGCTATGGTGATAACCCACAGGTCTCTCGAAACGATTCAGAAGTAATAGAGTAATTCCGAAAATAAAGTAGATATAAAAATACTTTGGGATTAAGACAACGAGGGTTAATTTCCTGGTTGGTTAAACCATCAATTCGGGGTCTAATTGATCACAAGCCTTGTCATTATGTCACCTTTCAATGATAAAGGAATGATAAACTTGAATCTTCAAAGCAAGACTCTATTAATTGTTGCCAAGATTTAACAATTGCGTCTTTGTAAGAGTGATCGATTACTCGTATCTTTAGTGTCAAGATTTCTCCAATTTGTCCCCACTCTGGCAATAAAATTAAGATAAAAGACATTCCACTCTGTTTAATTTCAACAGTTAAGAATTTTGGTACCAATCATGATAGAATTATTGTCATAATAATACCCAAAAGGGTGTACTTTACTTTGGAAATCCCTGTAATCCCTGGTCGGAAAGTTACTTTTACTTTTGATTAGTAGAGGGATTAAATTCTTAATCAAGTAATGATGATTTCCACTGTTTTTGCCTACCTTGCTTTTTAATATCTTGCTTCTTTTTGGCCTTTTCTTTTGGATCAGTCATGATTAATTCCACCTTCAGTGACCACATGGCTTGTTGCATTAATTATCAAATTCGATATTAACCCAACTTAAGACATAAACTTTTGCTTTCACTAATGCTCTTTCTAAGGACATGTCCAACACCAGGACCCCCTCTGCTTAACCCCCTTGATGAAAATGTTTATAACCCATTTCTCTAAACAAGATTTATTAGTTGTTGCCAACTGACCACAGATTTTAAAAAAAAAATATTTTGTATTTGGCTGATGCCAGAATTGGATTTTAGTGGACTATTTCCAAACTTTCTCTTATCCATTTGTGGGAATTTTTTTTTTGGTTTTGTTTTAGGTCTATGAGCGCTTCAATGATTATGTTAGATCACCATTTTATTTTGTCTCTCATATTTCATTCTTATTTTCACAAAGGGGTTTGGCTTTATTTCTGGAAATTTTGGGGGAAAAGGAAGAGAGGAAACTTATAATGATATATGTGGCACTTGTGCTAGAAATTTCTTCTTTTTTTTTCTTGAGAAAAGAAGGAGAGACCATGACCAATGGCAACTTATCTTAATTGGGTATGGTCATGCGAGCTCTTATTTATTATGAGCTTTTATTTATTATGAAATGTTCAAAGAGTCATAGTTAAATTTGATGTATGCCAATTTTCATAATTATGAACTCAATCGTTAGGACAAAATGAAAGAATGAAACTAAGAGTTGAAAATCCATTCTTATGTTGAGGCATAAATGCTTAAAAAAGAAAAAGACAAATTTGTTTTAAGGCAACAAATACCTATATTTGAATACATTTATTTCAAACAAAATTACTGTAGAAAACTTCTTTTTTTGAAATGAAGAAAAACATGTTTTAAGGCAACAAAATAAAGGCATAAGTGTCACCTCCGTCTCAAATCCTTGTATTTTAGTGTCTGTTTTATAATTAAGGAACATAATTCAATACTGTGATTATTATCAATTGTCACATCTAATGCTTATAATGAGAACAATTTGTAGTGCTGCAATGTAAATAAAGTAAATAGAAGACTAACAATCTCCTACATGCCTATGGTGTTTATAGGGTGTCCTCCAAATCAAAATTAAAAGGATCTTAAATTGCTCTTCTTGTTAAATTTGCTTTCTGCGACTCATAAAAAAAAAAATTGCTTTCTGCTGCTAAGAAAGCCTTTGAATTTTCATATAAAAATGATCAGGAGTCGAATACGAGGCCCACCCTAATTAATCATTTAGCCTTTTATTCTCTAAACCCACGTCTTTCGGTAGCACTAATTTAATTGATCCAACAAGATACTATTCAACGAAAAAGAAGAAAAACAAATTTAGGTTTGAAGATGACAAAGTGACAAATCCAATGTTTTAATATCACATTTTAATGGGTTAGTCTTAGTCATGAAAGAACAACTCAAACATAAATATAGAGCATCGATTCCATTGAGTCAGGAGCATTGCATATGTTGTTCCTTCTTTGAACTAGAGAACAAGTATAAAAACCTCCACCTACTTTGGTGCCTAAATTGCCACTATGTCACAAAAATTACCATAAATTCGTTTCAATCTGGGCATTGATTCAGATTCTTCGTTCTGTTGGTTCTGTGAATCTTAAACATAAGTATGAATATGATCTAAAAATGCTAAAAGAAGATCAAAAAACAGTAACCAAGATTCTTAGAGGTTCACTTTAATATGCAGTGTCAGCTGAAAAATCATACAAACAGTACTAGAGGCTTGCCACGGTCGGACAGAGAGATACTGAACTCACTTTTGGCATGAAAACTCATCGTGCAAGTTTAAAACGAATAAGCAATGGATTTATAATTCAATGGTATTGGAGTAAATTTTAGCATTAAACGTGCCGGTGGGACGGAAAAAATGACATATCAAAAAGTTTTAAACGAGTGTAGGAATCGAATTTTGACGACTGCCATGTACGAAGTATTGAATTCAAAGTTGAAACACTGCTTTCTGATCAACACAAAGAAATATAAAGTACCTGGACACGTCCCCTCAACTCAAAAGCATTATCAAAATTAATGCATTAAAGTCAAGTGCGGGGATAACACTACACTAATAGCTAGATATTACCAGTACGTGCAGACTTGCAAGCATTATTGCCATAACAGGTCAAGTCATATTTGTTGTAGCAAGCCTAGCTAGGAAAGCAAATTGCCTCTTCCTACATTTCACTCTCTCAACTTTGGATTTGATTGGCACGAAAATCATTTGTAGTAACCACAAATGCAACTATATACGAACACCACATATGGTAGCAAATCACTTTTCACAGTCTCCTAATTGTCTAAGATCTCTCTCTCTCTCTCTCTCTCTCTCTCTCTCTCTCTCTATGTTGTCGTTGCTTTGTAACTCATCAATAAATTTTTATAGTTGAGGGATACACCTCTAAGTTTAGGATCTTCAAGATCTTAGCGTGGGTCACTAAAATCTAGGCCCCAACTTCAAAGTTTCTTTATTTTCCGTATAATTGATGGTCGAGTCGCCTTTAAAGAACAAATATATTAACTAACAACAAATATATATTAGCTTATAAATGAGATGAATCAAACAGGCATTATTTATGATAATATCTACTTGACCCGCAAATTATTAAGCCTTACTCATTGGAACTTCATTTAAACATTAATGCTTGAAGTTTGCATTCAACTTAATGGATTTGACCTTCCTCATATCAATTATAAATTTTGAGACCACTTCTTATAATAAAATGTCAAAATCTTAGATATATTACAGATGAATAAATTAAATAAATTATAAATAAAACACAAAAATATATAATATATTATTTAAATATATAGAAAATAAATAGATGAGGTTTGTCCAAATAGTACCCTAAGGTTGAAATCGAAAGGAAATAATCCATTAAGAATGGAGTTGTGATCCAAAGTTGTTGGGCAGCGGGGCGAGGATGATTTAGGCTGTCCCATCCCATCCCATGTCATCAAATATTGGGTCGTCTTCAGGTAATTAATTAGAAGTACAAAAGAGAAAAAGATAAATGGTTTTACTGCTTAATTCAAAAAGTAGCCGTCCTTATACTCACTGGGCTTTCTCTCAATAATTGGTTCCCTAATGTTAGGATTTTTTTTGGGGTCAATTTCCAAGTAATTAAACATGTTTACTTCTTTATTCCGTCAAAAAGAACATGTTTATTTACAGGCCAACTATCGCATTGAGAAAAATACAATGCTGGATGCCAGTTTTTCTTTGTCTCTCTTACTCAAATGGCTTTTTTGATTTTTTTTATTGAGGATTAAATTTTTGACTTTTTAATGTTACGAATTAATTCTAATATTAATGGGGTTCGTGTTGGTGGTTGCTGCTCAAGTAATTAAGCTTTCTTGGACTCGAAATCCTACAATTGTTGGGTGGGCCTAGAAAACGTACCTGCGGGGCCATCACTTGTTTTTGGGCTTCCAACTATGATCCAACAATGATGTCCTTGTGCTATAGTCACCTTTTGTATTCTTGACTTTTGTCCAACCGGAAACCGGCGTGTCACAGTGACATGGGATTTTCATATCTAAACTTTTTTGATAAGGTAAACTTGAATTCACCGGATTAAAACGTTAACGGTTTTTTTCTTTCTTTTTAATAAAAAACTGTATTCTTTGACGAATAAAACCCGTTGAGAATATCATATTTATCACTTCTCTGTCTTAATTTTATCGGTGCAATTTTTATTTGAAGTATTCCAAAAAGATGAGGACTTATTTTTCATTCTACTAGTTATTAGTAAAATTATAATATTGTCTTGATTTAATTTACTTGTTGAATTTGATAAATATTAATTGTTATTCCTTTTTTCCTTAAAAAATTACAAATATAAAATTAAAAAAATTGTAAAATTAAATAAATTTAAAAACTGAAATCATCATTTCTTAATTTCACGTAACGGAGGAGGGAATATTAAGCTAACAACATAGTGGTTAAACCCGTTCAATTTAAACAACTTTCTACTATAAATAAAATGCTCTCTGAATAAAATGCTCGACACACGGTTAAGTTCTCGTGTCTGTATCTTATGGCCTATTTTGGTTAGGGTTTCATTATATACTATAAATAGGTGGTTTTGGAACAATCTTGGGGTCTTTTGGCCAGTTGTAACTCTGAATAATAGAATACTTGTGCTCTGTCCGTGGACGTAGATCGGTTATTGATCGAACTACGTAAATCTTGTTTTCTTGTGTGATTACTCTTTGTTTATTCCACATTCTTCAATTGCCAGTTTCCCCTGATAAGTGGTATCAGAGCCACAGAAGTTTGTTCAAAAATTTTGGGTTCGTTCTGCAGAAAGAAGATGTCTTCATACAAATTCGACATTGAGAAATTCAATGGTTCGAATGATTTCACGCTATGAAAGCTGAAGATGAAGGCGATTCTGGTTCAGCAGAAGTGTGAGGAGGCGATTGAAGGTGAAGAGAAATTACCGGTAGAAATGACAGCAGCGCAAAAAGCGGAGGCTGTGAAGAGAGCGCATAGTGCAATTCTATTGAGTCTGGCGGATGAAGTCTTAAGGGAGGTGGTTGATGAAACTATTGCAACAGGCTTGTAGAAGAAGCTGGGGAGTAGGTATCAGAAGAGATCCATGTCGAACAAGCTTTATCAGAAAA
>CAODLS010035848.1:0-17929 GCA_948243855.1 Flueggea neowawraea | reverse complement strand
AAATTACTGACTCGCAATCCATAAGTCAGAACTTCCAAATTCGACCCCGAATTCTCAGAACTTACTCCTTAATTCTTAAGTTGTAAAATTATAAGTTAGTCTCCATAAATTCTAGAATTTACAAATCTATACCTTAACTTTTCTAAAATTACATTTATAGAGCTCAAGTTTATGAAATTACAAATCTAGCTTCAACTTTTCAGAAATTTAAAAAATGTCAGAACCTAAAGTTTCATTCTCAAAAATATCAAACTTTCGATTCGATCAATACTCGATATTTCCAATCACCCACATTGTTCCTAAACACCTTCATATACATTAATCAATCATCAATTCCATCAAAAAAACTCCAAATCGCTCCAAAAATCATCAAAATCGAACTTAACCCTAGCCAACACAATAAATCATCAAATCTGTAGATTCAAGGCTTGAAACATGTTCCTTTAACCTCAGTGAACTCTAATCTAACAACCCTTAGCATCCATTAACTCAGAATCATTCAAAAATCCAAACCCTAGACCCGTTTGGTCAAAAACGAATTTGATGGATTAATGCATGAAAGAGATGTTAAATCCAAGAAAGAGTTATAATCTTACCTCTTAAAATGGTGGTGGATGATGGACGAACAAAGCTCTAAAGTCCCAGATGAGTTGAGAGAGTTTTGAGTGATTTGGGAGAGTAGAAAATGAGAAAATAGGGTTTGTTCGACGCTTTAAAGGCATCTGAAACACACCTCACGTACATCAATCAATGTCTCACGTACGTTAGGGTACCATTACGTACGTGTATGGACATCTCACATACGTTATCGGGGCTTAAAATCAATTCTGGACGCACCAGGCCCGACCTCACGTACATAACTGTTCATCTCACATACGTGAATCATCATGGAAACCCAGCACACGTACGTCAATCGTTGAAAACATGTATGCTGCAAAAACAGTGCCTAACGTACGTTAGCCTGAATCTTACGTACGTTAGGCTATCATAACGTGTGTTACTCCTATTACTACGTACGTTAAACGCGTGGTTTCCCTTTTCTTAACTTCTCTTTTTACCGAACTCACCCCCGGATCATTTCCAACACTTAACAACATCCAACATAACATGATTTCATCATAAACATCATACACCATCCACTGGTATTCTCAAAAGTCATCCATGTCGTATTCAAAAACTATAAGGATCTTAATTGGAAGGTATAAGATATTACAGAGAGAGAGAGAGAGAGATAGAGAGAGAAATTTTATATGTTGAGAACTTGAAAGATAAGAAAAACGTTTTAGAAACAGAAATAGTGTATGAGAAAATCTTTTTTGTGTATTCAAAAATTTGTATTTGTGAATCAAAAAGATCAAAAAGTGCGTCAAAAAATACATAAAAGTATATGTGTAATAAGTATAAGTGGAATGTGAGGAATAAATTACATAAAGTGTTTGTGGTGTGTCAGCTAATTACCACTATTTTCTAGCAGACGAATTGCTTTCCCCTTCTCTTCAATGTTCTTGTCATTGAACGCATATTTCTCTTATACAAAACACTAAAATCATATTGCAAAAAAGTCATGTTATCACAATTCACGTCTGAATAATTAAATTTAATGCTGGTTGTGGTCACGACAATGTATGCTTATATGTCTATATAGCTTACTCATGTCAAACCACTAAAAAGAAATAAGTCAAGCACAGAAGAACTTTGTTATTAACAATAACTATAATAATTATCGCTTTCTAATCAGTATATTATGAGCAAAAGGACTAAATATGTTTAATTTTTAAACCAAAAGGCACTCTTTTTGTTGCTTATATATATATATAAATATAATAAAAAAGAAACGTGTCAATGGCACTACTATAGTAATGGAAAACACATGAGAAAACAGATCATAGGTCCTTTTCTAGGCATGTCAATGTTTAACTATTGACTACAATAATAATCTTGTCTTTCGAGGGAATTTTATTATAATAAATGACTTTATAGCCGGATTGTGATTCTTAACTCTAAAATCTCGACAATAAGGATAAAGTTTGTCTCTTTGGCTCCTTTTATGCTCTTATCTTTATATAAATCTATTTTATTTTTTTCACTACTGAGATGCCTGCTCTATTGTCTAGCACAAGTTTTATTCCATACCTAACTAGGCATTACCTTTTATATATGTTTAATCAAACTCTTTAGACACTATGATTACAACCTTTTTTCAGAATATGTCTTGCTACAATATTAAAAATAATTTGCTTCATTCTAAATTATAATGGAATCAACAACAATATCATAATGCCCATATCATTGTTTCTTGATGAAAAGAAAACGAGTTAAATCGCGCCTATGTAATTGTTAGGTTGAAAAGTGAAAGCAATCAAGCAAACATACAGTATTAATTGAAAATTAAATAAAATGGATCGAGCATCTATCTCAAACACAACAGAAATAAATAGCAAGGACAGAATTGATTAATTTCACTCTCACGAACAAGCCACGATCTTGTTAGGATGGGAATGTTTGATTGTTTTACAGTCTATATCACCAAGAAATCAGTCTTGTAATACCCGTTCGTGTCAACTAGGCTCTCTATAGAAATCTGTTTGATTCCTATTTGATCTTTGAATGTGGAGATGTTGATTGGGAGTTAATTTGGAGAATAAACACTGATGGAGTTCTGTGATGTAAAATTTTTCGCAAAATTGGGTGTAAGAGATGATCTGTATGTCATTCTGTCGGGTTTCGGTGTTGGATTTGCTTTGGGAATTTTGGGGGTTTGTGTTCCTAAGTTAGAAACATGTTTGAGGTTAGAAATTTAGCATAAAATGTGTCCAGAGGGTCATCTACGCGCGTTGAAGGAAGCCTACATACGTAGATCATGATGCAGAAACAGGTTAGAGCTGAAAATATCGTCTGTGCACATAATAGCTCTTTTGTGCATGTAAGACATGATTTGCACTCATAAGACCTTGTTTAACACACGTAGTACTCTTTCTGTGTGCATAATAGAGTATGTTACGCACGTGGATGGGCATTTTCTGGGTGGTTTCGGGTGAAACGCTGCATTTCGGTCCGTAAGTCTATAAATACCCCTTCCTCGACCTTCCGTCATCATTTCTTTCCCACTTATCACTCAAATAACTTCCAATCCATCCCAATCTCTCCCACGTTTCTCTCCAATTATTCCTTTTGCTTCATTGAGGTAAGATTCATCATCAATGTCTTCCTTTCTTCATTTTATGCAAGATTCATCCATTTAGGGTTTGGATTTGAAATTGATGGTTGAGCTTGGATTTGATGTTTCTGTTGAAATGAGAGTTTTAGGATGTTAAATCATGATGGATTGGGGTTAGATGAACATGATTTAAGCTTGGGTTATGAAGATTCGATGTTGTTTTGGATGGGTTAAGGTTTTGGCTGAATTTGAAATAGGTTTGAGTTTTTGTGTTATAAGGTATGCTTGGGAATGTTAGATTAGGCTTGAATGAAGTCATAAGAACATAGATTGATCTCGATTTCATGAGATTTGGTGTTGTTTGTAAATGGGTTGGTGAAATTCAAATTTTTGAAGAAATGTAATGGTTTTTGAGTTGTTTCTTGAAATGGATGTTAGATTCATGTTTAGGAGGTTGTTTTGAGTTGATTTGCATGGCTAGAAATGTCGGGTCTTGAGCGGAATGGATGTAGAGACTGTTTGGATAATTTACCAATTGAGGACTAAAGGTGATATTTGCATTAGGGATGTCACGTCCCAAAATCGGGCCGAGACCGGCGTACAAGGCGAACTGTCTATGGGAACCCAGTCCATCTCGCACAAGCCTAAAAGATCAAAACATACTGCCCGAATTATTTAATTATCAAAATATTTATTAAAACATTTAATTATCAAAAGCGAACGAGATATAAAGTAAGTTTCTATGAAATCAAACATACATATATATAAATATGATATATCAAAATAATATCATTGTAAACATATCAAAAGCCAAAGTAGCAATCACATAACTCGACAGCATACCGGTGCAGAGCTCTAACACTACAAAAGAAAAGCTCGAAAAGAAAGGCATCACTAACCAATAAACGCCTTACTGGTAATAAAAAATGAGGAATGATTGCCGAAGCTAAAATCTATGAACCTGAGATACAAGAATCAACATAGATAAAAAAATAAAGGGGGTCAGGTCCCAGTGAGGAGTAACACTCGAGACCGTCTTATACGTGCCTCACAAATATTGTTTTGAAAAATAGTTCAAAAACTACCACATGCAATATAGGTAGACAAGTGTGTATATATATATACACACACACACGCTAATGTGTAATAGCATTCAAAAATCATTTTCCAAAACGTTCACAAAAAAAAAAGCAAACAGCAGGCATGTAAAATATATCCAATACAGTTTCAGAGTCAAACATATATCGTCAATATGAGACCATATGAAATGTGTGCATCTGGCACTATAACATATGTGATGTGGACTCCGCCACTAATCACTAATACATCATGTGTTGGATCAGAACACATAGCTACCAGCATCCCTGGTAGCTGGGATTTCTTAAATTATTGGTATACCAAAGGCGACTACTCCTTGTAGCACGGGTGCCCCATATTAGAAAATCAAATCATGTTATACTATTACATATTATAAAATCATAGCATGCGATTAGCATCAAAATTCGTAAAAAGATATATAATACATATATATCAGTTCAAAACACAATATTGACTATTAAACACATAACTTGTTTATTCATTAGTCAATCCTCATATTAGTCTATATTCATAATAGTATATTTAGCATAACAAAAATAATAGTAGTTTCAAGACACAACCTATGTGTCTGAAACTGCTATTCACTCACTTGGAAATCCAAGCGCACACGTCAGTCAAGCCCTACTCTTCGGCGTCTGATCTCGTTGATAGGAACAAGAAACTGAACAAACAAATATATATCAACAAATATATCATAGACAAATCGAAATGCGATACTATAACTGTACCAAAAATCTATGCAATGCAAATGCAAACTAGGACCCTCAAAAGATCCTCAAAAATATATTTTGAATGATATTCTATCATTCTTAATCCAAAATTCAAAATCTACGTAAAATTACAGTTTGGTCCTTGACCAAAGTAAAATTACGTTTTACTCCCCGAGACTTAGCAAATTATGACTTAGTCCCTAAATTTTTTATGATTTATTAATTATTCCTCAAAGTATTTTAAATTTATATTTAAATCCTCCAATTTGCTAAAATTACAAAATTAGCTTTACTTTCTAAAAAATTACAAATTTATGCTAAGCTTTCTAAAAATTACAAATATAGATTACTTTTCAAAATTATAAATCTGATCCAACTTGTAAAATATCCCTAAATAAAATTCTAGAACTTGCAAAATTTCACTATTGGTCCTTTTTGTTACAAACTACATCAAATGGTCCCTAACAAACTAAACTCGTATTTTCCTCCATTTTTCCCGAACCAAACTTTGTCCCTTTTTCCTCAACAACCCAGAAATTTATCAAGTTGTCCTCAACTCAAACCCAAAACCTTCAGACCAACCAAAAATAGTCCCAAAGTTTCAAATTTTAACCAACCAAACTTCAACAAAATCCTCGCCCGACACCACCTTCAACCTCTCCTATCTTGATTATCTTAACCCATTAAAAACCAACCAAACACCTCTAAAACTTGCCTATAAATCAAGCCAAACTGAAACCACAGCCAAGAAACAAAACCAATGACAACAAAAGCTATATCTGACAAAATAAAGAAAGAAATGAACTAAAGAGAGAAGGTATATTTTTACCTTGATTTGATGAAGAAGATGTGCAGGAGTGAAGAACTGAAGAAGAAAAAAAATAAGAAAAAGAGCTTATATTGGCAGTGGAATCGGGTTGCAAAGTCTGAAGAAAAAAACAAAAATGGGTGGTTTGGGCGGTGGAGTTGATTTGGAAGAAAAGCAAGCAATGGTGTCGTTTCTGGGTGACGTAGTGCACAACTAAACGGACGACACACGGAGCTATCAAACGACATGCACATCCAACCAAACGACATGTCGTTTTAGTTGGCTTTGCTACACAGAGATCCAAAGATCACAGACGACTGTTAAGGCACGTGAACGACATCATCCTAAAGTCCAAATGGCGTGTAGCATGATCCACCCACCCAGACGACCAGTCACTCCTTGTCCTTTGTAATCCGATTTTATTTTTGATTTTTCACTAATTGCTACATAATTAATCACTCTAATCACTTAAAAATTTTCATTAATGATTCAAATAAAATTTAAAACATAATTTTTAATTGTCCAATATTAATAATTATTTTCTAAATTATTTATAAAATAACAAAAATTAAATTTCAAAAATACCGAATATTATAGAGTACCAGAATTGGATTTTTGGATTATTTAGAGGGTTAATTAACATATCTTGAGAGTTATGAGGATTAAAATATGAATTTGGAGTAATGAGGATTGTATTATGGGATTGGAATATTTTGGGGACTAATCCTTAATTTACCAAGTCTCGGGGACTAAATAATAATTTTACGAGATGTTTGATTTTCGAGGTTGCAGTGTTGGATCTTCGACCGAAGTAGGTTTCTGAGCGTTTGAGTCTCCATCTTCATATCATGCATTTAGTATTGTCATATTATCACAGTTTAACAATTGTCTTATAATAATTGTTTCAGCTTCGTATCCTGATCAACGAGGTTGGTCGGCCACCAGTGGTACATGTTTAGGCCATTCAGTTTGGATTTTCAGGTGAGTGAAACAACAATTTCAGACACATAGGCTGTGTCTTCTAAACTATATCATTTTTGACGTATCAGAACCTTTGCAATTAATCTGGAATTACTAAAGGATCAAAGTTCCTAAAAATTGGCTTACATGGAAAACCTCCTCTAAAATTTATTATGTTCTTGTAATAAATATTTGGTTTGGAAATTCTGATGGATTTTGAAATAAATATTATGTTTTAATATTTATTATGGTGTCGGTAATAAACCCTATGTTTTGAATTTTCAGATATTCGTTATTTAGAAAACGTGTTGTCTGGATTTAAGAATGTTTTTTTTTCTGAATCGTGCATTCATTTTTGTGATTTCAAAGTATTTTGGAGCAAATAATTTATTCAGTACCTGAAATATTTCTGCAAATAAACGTTTCGGTTGAACGTTTGATGTATTTGGTGAACAACATGCATGGTTGGCATGTTACTTGTTTGGGTATTTTTAAATAAATATTGGCACATGTTTTTCGTAAGAATGTTTCGAGATGGGGCACGTTTTTTACGAGGGTCAAACGTAATCTTTGGTATACCAATGCGAAGGCTCAGCTACCAGGGTAGATGGTAGTACTCAGTTACCAAAGTAGGTGGTGACCCATGTGTAGCGTAACACACGTGACTATTCTCTAGCGAAGTCCACCCACGAGATATTATGGTGGCGGTGGTCCACATATGAGTTATTCAGAGGCGAAGGTCCACGTTTAACTCTTATCTGTCAAATTTAGGTCTCATATCCAGTTTTCGATAATCGATGATATTTTTAAAAAAAATTGTTATTATTACTTTCAGACCTACATGGCAACTCTTGACATTGAAATTTTAATAAGCTAAAAGGGTTCTTGATTTCTATTCCTGAAACTTTCGGTAAAAATGGAAAAGAGTTTTTGGACTTTGTAGTTGGAACTTCTGATTAACTAAAGATTTTTTTTAGAGTTACCTTACTGTTAAAAGTGCTAGTTTTCATAAAGGCTGAAAATGCTTTTGAAAGATTTTAATTAGTTTCATTTAATTTGTTCATCTCGGATTCAACAATTGTTTGTTGTCTTCCCTAGATGCGAACGATTTCAAAATGAATCTCGAAACTATTATCCTGTATTTAGCGTGTATACGTATATACACTTATATATCTGTATGTAATATATTTTGAACATTTTCAAAACAGTCTGGTGAGGCACGTATGAGACGATTTGGAGTGTCATTTCCTCAGTAGGGTTCGTACCTTTTTTCTTTTCTGTCTATCTCCTTGGTTTTTATCTAAGGTGATTTTGGTTAATTGCGATCTACTAGCATTCATCACTCGGTGAGGCACTCTGGAGTTGCAGTCAGTGTCCTTTGTTCGGGCACATATAGATATTTTGTTAGTTGCTCCATATCGGTATTCTTGTGGGTGTATGTTCAATATATTTATTTGGGATTTAGATATGATTTATTACTTACCAAATATTTTGTTAGTATGAAAACGTATGCTTTAGTAAAGTTTGGTTTTATTTATGTTATTAAACTTAAATGGTTTGAAAAAAATTTTAATAGATCAGTTTTAGTTTTATTCTCCGAGGCTTATGCGAGATGGGTCGGGCATTCAGAGACGGTTTGCCTTGTGCGTCGGTCATAGTCCGAAAATAGGCTGTGACAAAGGTGGTATCAGAGCGTTAGGTTTCGTATTGTCTGGTTCGGTTGTGGAGCTTAAGTATCTTTGATCGAGTCAGTTTGATTTGGCTCTGTATATTTTTTCGAGTAGTTGTTGGTATTGTGGAAATGGTTAGCATTCTAATTTTTGTTTATGCATTCTGTTTGTTTGTGGCATTCGTAGATATGGGTTCACATTCAGAGTGCCAGCTAGGGCCGCCACTGAGGTCGTCGATCATTTTGTAGCTGATCAGGGAGATTCGCGTACTCGTCTGGAGGTAGTGGCATTACCTCATCTGTCGCAGTCTCAGCGTGCCCCTCAGGCGGGTGTTTTTGAGCTCATATTTTAGAGACTTAACCGTATTGCTGCGGCTCTCGAAAATGTGTGTGCTAGATCCTCCAAGCATTCCTATAAGAAGAATAAGACCAGGGAGCTGGGCTATGAGTTTGTCGTTAGAAGCACAAGAAAAAGGGGAATCCCTTGGTGCAGCAAGTGTCAGAAGAAACACCTTGGGCAATTCAATGAGAAGAAACACAACTTCTATTCCTGTAGGCAATCAAGCCATATGATAGATGAATGCCCCCACAAGCTTGCTACCAAGTCCCAAGCGGGACAATTTGTGGTTGGAGGTAACAACCAAGACAGATACCCACAGTGCGGTACGTGTGGGAAGGGACATCCCGAACTATGCAACAAGGCCACAGGTAGGTGATTTTGTTACAGATAGTTAGGGCACAAGAATCTAAGTTTCCTTTCAAACTTGGATTTGGAGCTCAGGCAGGCTGTCAGTGGCTAGAGACGCGAGCGACGGTTCTGAGAGATGTTCCATTGAGACCGGTATGCCCCCCTATTCCTTTGAATCTGGTGTATCATTTTTTCTATTGCATTAGTCTTCGTTAAACTCTCTGTGTTAGTTGTGTTGCCGTAGAAAAGCCTTTTGTTGGGAGAATTTGAGATCTGGATTCTTCCTTCTTCTGGGTAGTACATTACTTGGTTCTGTAGTATGAGACGTGGTGATTCTCTAAATTGATTCGAGGATTGATATTTCAGTTTAGGTTGCGTGGTGTAATCAAAAGTTATTTAAGTGAAATTTCGGGATATGTTATGTCATATGAACAAGGAATTATTGTTAGTTTGAAATCGAATGGTTGTCGCGATTGACTTATGGTATTTTGGAGAGTTTGGGAAACTCAAGGGAATTGAGACTGATTTGAGGTTTGATATTAAGAAATAAAATGGTATAGCCTAATCCTTAAGCAATGGTACACCCATAATCCTGAACTCTCGTTTATGTTTCATTTGGTTTCCATTTGGTATAAGCATGACATTTTATTTGCCGCATTGATCCTCATTGGATGCTCTGAGTAGGTAGCGCACTCAATATAAGAGGTTCGTTGGAGAGAATTTGGTGGACGATTCCTTATTTTATTGAGAAGGAATATTGTGCAATTGAGAAGACAAAATATTCTCCTCTACTAGCAATAAGGCCAACGACAGACCATGAAGAGGAAGAGGGAGTGTTTCTTTTATGAGATTGTTAATTCTGATTATTCAATCATCTCTTTAGGGTTTCTTACACAACCTTATATATGTGTGTAACCTATCAGAATCTCCTACTTTTTTTTGAAGCTCATTCCTAATCCTTCACGATTAGTTGATCCGCATAATTGGGCTTTCTTAGCATTGGAGTCAAGTTTCATCCATAGCCTATCTTAGGCGGACTCAATTTTCTATCATATCTCACTCGCATATGATCATACAACGTATAGTCATGTTACATTATTGACCAATAACCAATCGTACTTGATCTTCTTGTCATATGGATAAATAGGTTGCACAACCAACATTCTACGAGATCTCAAGTGTTGTATACCCGTTGGAGACATACAATAGTCTTGACGGTGTGTCAGGCCAACAAATTAATTTCCTACTCTAAAATGTATTTTGAGCATATTAGTGAGTCAGATGGAATCCACAGAGATTGATAACATCTGTCTAAATGAAAAGATAGTAAACATGAAAATTAAATGTAAGCTAAAAACGAGATTGTGAGCAAGAAAATTGAGATGAAAAAGAAGACAAGAGAGCAAAGCAAGTCATTAAAGTAAGTAAATAAGAAATCAATATCGAGAAAGTCTAGTCAAGGTATATCTTAGTTTCAATTCACAAATTCGAAAGATAAATCTAAATCATTCGCATATGTTTGTTATAGTTACAAGTGATGCACTCAGTAACCAATCTCTACTTACTTTTCGTTAGTTCTGGGATGCCCTGCAGACTACTTCCCTTAATAATAAACAACCCCCAGGATGCCCAGCTGGATTTAATCTATCGACATTGTTAGGAATTATAAATACCTTACCCAAACAAATAAACTCAAACGCCACGATTTATTTAAACTTGATTATTTAATTCCCTTAACAATAATTGAAACCCTTTATCACAACAACTACGCTAAGTTATCACTTATGTTAAAACATGCAATCATGGATCTGCAGTTCCAACTGGCAGTTTATTATTTCGTCAACCAACCCAACCATGCATTACTGAATTAACCAACAAAATGATAATAAATAAATAAAGAGAATGAATCAAATAAATATATGAATAATAAAGAACAAGTACTAACAACACCTCGCAATTTGATGAAGTTCAACTTTGATTGACCTTGACTAGAAAAGAGTTTAGCAATTCATGTTAATAATATTAACACATAGAAAATAAAGTAAGATAAAACAGCTAAGAGTGTAGAGAGAGCCAAAATAACTAAGTACTAGGTATTATACCAAATACCTAACTTGTAACCCTAATAGACGTACTAGAATCATAGTAAATAGTCCAACAATATCTCCTAAGGTCAACTAAGGGTAAAAGTCTTCCAATTCCGCCCAAGTCAGAATTATCGCACTTATCCAACTGTCCATGATGAGAAACCCACGTTGGCACTAATCTGCCATGTCCTTTAGAATCTAGTCATTTGGGCATGGCCATAACGAACTCACCTCCAATTCATTTTCACTAAGTTATCACCTAAATAGCATCAAACACAAAATAACATAAAAAGAAAGAAATAAACAATGATTGATACATAAAACAATGTAAAACTAACAATACAAATATGCATGAAATGCATACTAACAAGTCCTATAAAAAAATTTCGACTATGTTCATCTTTCTTGTAAATCCTCTAATCCATAAAAGAAAATAAATACCTTCCCCTAGCTTGTTTTCACACAATCACTACTTTCACACTCATCAATCTCACGAAAGGCTTATTCAAAGTTCACACATAATGTTACACTCAATGACAGGTGCCTTTGCAAACAATGAGCCTTTTGTGAAGTTTTCAGATGAAATGAACTTTTTCTCGTACACAAAGTAAGCTTAATTCATGATTTCGCTCGCTTTCCTAGTGCACCACACATAGTCGAATTATGCATTATCGTTAATGATGCAGTAGAGTAGTCACACTCCACCACATTTCTTACTTGTATTAAGGGTTCTAAGGGTAGTTATAATGAGAACCACTTGTTCATGAGAGTCTCACACTAGGAAAAATTAGATTGTTTAAATTAAATTATCATCTCATAGTTGTGTTTAGCACACATAGTGTGAACATGTGATGTGGTGTTTTGTACTTCCCTTAGAAGAGTGCATGTTTGTATATATTGTATACGCATATATATTAATACCACATAGGAGCTTGGTTATGATATATTTTTCCATCTAAGCTTAGTCCTTCCCGTGCCTTGGACTATTTCTAGCTTTAAGATAGAACATGCTAGAAACTTGTCCATAGCACGTAATCATAGGCTTCACGCCCTATGGCATGCAACACTTACACATACACATGTATTGCCAATCAGTGAAAAAGGATTATTTTATTGCTCAGCCATAAATCATGTCAAGGTAATACATATAAGTACTTAATTGAACTCTACGCAATCCTTAATATGTAACATGTCTTTCGAATAGATCTTTCACTACGGGTTTGATAAGCAGGTATGTTATCATATTTTACATATGAATGTACTCTAAATTCACCTCTCATGCAATAAGGTCCTTCATAAAATGATACTTGATCTCAATATGATTAGTCCTAAAATGAAACTTGGAGCTTTTAAAGTAAGCAATTGAGGCTTTACTATCATAATAAATCGTCAAAGGGCCTTGAAAGGAGGTCGAATTTAGGTGGTTCATGAAACGCTTTAACCAAACAACCTTGTACTACAACTGGTGAGGCTATGCACTCAATTTTCACGGTAGATAAAACTACACTGATTTGTTTCTTGCTACCCCATGAAATGGCGCCATTGCCTAACATGAAACATATCCAGAAGTGGATTTCCCCTCTTCCACAATTGTTAAGTTACGACTAAATAATAAAGCAATGAATTAACACATAGAATATTGCACAACATTACAGTAATGCAAATAAACATAAATTAAATGCCAAACAATATAAATGTAGCACATAAAATTCATTTAATCAAGATTCAATCCAACACAATTAATCATAATGTCAACACACATGTTAGAAATAAGGTAACTTAACCATAAGTAATACTAGATAATTATGACAGTCATGCCTTTATCAATAAATAAAAAACTCAATGGACAATTTTCCAATGACTTAGTGTAGAATCCTTAAGTCGACATATCAACTACTCAGAGACTATTAGATAAGTGATTGTACCATGACGCTACACATTGCAACCGCTTCTAAAAAACTCAAAGCAATTTGGACATATTGCAACCGCTTCTTAAAGTTCCTTTCTCTCTAGATTTTGGGAATTTCATGATCATCCTTTATAATCATGTTCCCATGAAACTCTGGATCGGTCCACCAAATTCGCAAAGATGAATGTAATGGACAAAGGCTTCATCATTATGCGCATTTTATATCAAGTGCATCTTTTCTTATAACCACCTTTCCAAATGCACTCATTTTTCAGTGTGCAGATAAATAATGTGTTGAGCCACAGCATAAATAACGTAATTTCGCACCTTATAGGATTCATGCAAAACTTCTCAATTTCACTTTCCACCAAGTGCATTATCACCCTTACTCCATTTGGTCCTTTTGGTTTAGATTGAAACTCAACTTCACTATTTCCGTAACGCATTATAAATAAATTCGGTCGACGCATATATGTACTACCCATGGCTAAAACTCGTTTCAATCAATTAGATGAGAATGATACTTATATATATTTTAAATCAACAATTTTCAAAACTGATTTTTCAAAAAATATGGCAAATTCACAATTTACAGAATTTTCAAAAAAAAATTTAACTATCCAATATTAGGAAAAAACAGTTCTGGATGTCCAAAAAATACTTACAGATTTTTTACCTCTGTTTTGCCACATGTTAGCCTGTGGTTGGTCCACGTATCAACACATGACACATGCCATAACCCTATTGGTCCATATGTCACTGACATAGCAAATAGGTTTTTTTCTGGCCTGCCATGCGGCAATGATGTGGAAAATAATGCCATGTCTCAATTTCTTATTAGATCACGTTGCCAACGTGGCACAAGTCAGCACACGAAAAGCTTGTCTATTTCGTTTCGAAGAGAGTTTTATTCTTTGTAGGTGGGAAAAACAGCCTATTCCAACTTCGATGACAATTCTTCGGTTCTCTATTTGCTAATTGAGGGTTTTTATTGAGGTTTGATTAAGTTGACAACTTTTTTCTTTAATGGGTGCTCTAGCTTCGATGAACCAGAAGACAGATTTCGTTTCGTGTTTGAGTGTTTTGGTCTTTTTTTATATTTTCTCAATTGATTTTTTCTATTATTCCTATATGATTTCTTCTTTACTATATTTGAATGCATATTGGGTTTAAATCTATCAATCAATATAAGCTTGGGTCTTTGAAAATGAACAAGCTCAAAAGGGTGGCGATTTGTTTGTGATGAAATGCATAAGAGATTGTATTTTTAATTTTATTGTGTTCATTTTTATTTTCTAATAGGGATGCTTCTTGTATTTATGGGTATTAGAGTATAGTGATGGAGAAACAGAGGGAGAATTGTTTTAGTGGAGAGAAAGTGAAGATGCATTGGAGAGATAAAAGTGATTACAAAAAGATTAAAAAGTAAAAGCATTTTGTCATTAAATTTTATATATCACTATAACCTATGTATCATGTTAGATTTACTAATGCGATATATTAAATTTTACTAATGATAATAGAGGTAGAGATGAAAGAGGTGAATCCTAAAATAGCAGACCCGAAAACGGTTAATGAAGGAAAATATTTGAATTGTCTAGTAATTTGCAATCCTTTATATATATAAACTAGCATGATACCTGCACAATACAACAAAAATTTTCAAGTAACTAAATTATTTTATTAATTGAAATAAAATATTTTTTGACAGTTTATTTACATGTGGAAACAAAAAATATGTGGCGCCATTTTTTATTTAAATAATAAAGAATATAAATATTTAATTGACAACAAATTTATGCATTCTTTATATTGTTACTATAAATTTTGAAAAACTTTTTTACATACAACATTTTTTGTAGAGTTGTATGAATTGTCTTCTTTTTCAAGTGTTTAAAATCTTTAAAACAAAAAATATTAGAAGTATATAAAAGTATTAAGAATAACAGAGGTATATAAACGCAAGTTTAGGAATGTATGAACTTATAGGATGGATTGGACAATGGGTGTTGTATGAATCGAAGTCAAAATTAATCAAAGAAAAAGAAATTGTTACAAATGAAAATTACATGTTTGCACGAACTAATTGATAAGCGTACCTGCTAGGGTTGCAGCAGGATTTTGGTGTTAACAGATATATTTTTATAGTGTGTTAACTTCTCATCCTCCTCCTTCCTATACTTGATTAGTGGCTTAATTTTCCATCTACTATTACCATATTTAATTTCAACTAATCAAGCAATTTAAGGTGTGAATGATAATCAAGCAATTTATGGCCACTAATCAAGCATAAAACATATTGATTTATGGTTATTTACGCCTTATTTGATTTTATTCAAACGTATAATTCAGGAATGTTTTGAAGAAATGTGGGGGTTTACATGGTTATATAAAGAAAAGTATGTTTGTTTCCATTAGTTCTTCAAAACATTCATGGATTTGTTTCCTTTTCTCAACGTTAACCTAAATGATGATATATATTCATGCCTAAATTATCACAATTATTTTATTTGATTCAAACTTACCATTCAGAATTTATGGAAGATGTTTTGGGCAGATTGTATACGATTACAATTACATTTTATGGGCAGATCGTACACGATTATAATTACAGCTGGACATAAATACACAGAGAGCTACTTCCTGTTGGACAGATTATATAGGCAGATTTTTATGATTGTGATTGTAAGCAAACCTTCTGGAAATTTTATTTCTTCTCTTTTAATTGTAAATTATTAATGATAGATGCTAGTGAAGAAGTATTTCATTATTAGTTTCACATATGCTAGTGATAGATTTGGTTTGTACGTGTATTCTTATATTTGATTCAATTTGCAATCTAAACACCTCCTCTCAATGCCATGTGTCATTAATTTAGGTTATGTATATGACACATGTTACTATTTTATACCATGTATGTTATTTTATATTAGTATATAGATATAAATAGATAAACCAATTGGTAGAGAGAATTCTGCGACCAAAAGGTTATATTCCTTATTCCCATGATGTATAACCAATTTGAGATTGAGTGCAAAATCAGAAATATAATGGGGGTTTTGGGTTAAAGAGTAGCATATGATTTATATGTATTCTAGTTCAAAAAAAATCAGAAATATAAAATAATTTTGTAGTTACATTTGAACTTGCAAAAAAAAAAAAGACAGAAGTTAACCCAAAGAAGCATGGGCTTGTGTGGAAAGAGGAGCATGTTTTCTAGGTTGTGTATTTTTCTTAATAGTTATAATAATTGTATAGTAAAAAAAGTAAAGAAATATTACGATTTTAAGAAAATTATTTATACAAAATATATATTATTTTTGTGTCATAAAGATAAACAATATTTTTTTATTCATCTCAAATTATAAGTTTTTCTTTTTAAAATTAATAATTATATATCATTTTACTATAGTATACCTATTTAAGTGCATAATAAATTGTATAATTGATTGTCTATTGAATAGTGACAAGGGTATTTTTAAAATATTTTACTAAAATTAATTTTATTAACTAAATCTTTTAATTCTTATGAAAAAGTGTTTGTCTATTTTTATAGTATGGATAGAGCTATATGTTGCGATTTTATTTTATTTTTGCATTCTACACTTCTAGTAGTAGTTATTTTGTCACCTACAATTTAACAAAATATAATTTAAAGTATAATTTCAAAAATATAATTTATTTTACATTAAAGTATAAATTAGTATGTTAAATAAATATACTTATTATGAATTGTATATAAATAAATTAAATAATGAATGAAGTGATTATAAATTTTATGATGGAGTATAAAAAAAATATAATAATAAGATAAAAGTATATAATAAAAAAAATTTAATAAAAAATTAAGTGGGTATAAGCATTATGGATGTCTTAATAAAAGTGACTTTGCCGAGGGTTAAGAAAGGGGAAATCACCCGTTAAAAAAAGGAGGAAATCAGGAAAAAAAGTATAAATAATGAAAAGGTTTTTATAAGGTGCCCAAAACCGACCATTGCCTCTCTCTTCCTCTATTAAACCCCCTGGCAGCACTCTCTACAACTCTCTCTCTCTCTCTCTCTTGGCGCCACAGCTGAAACTCCTGTGCTTTTCTCGTCCCTTCTCAACCATATTAAATCTCCATACATATGTATGTGTGTAGAATGTGGTTAGTTAGGCAATCTCCAACCCACCTCTCTTTATAGGGAAAAATTCTTTTTTTGGAGTTAAATTCACTCAAACCCGCCTCTATTTTTACCTCTATTTTTAGAGTTTACTACAGTGTATCTCAAAATTTGAAGGTGCACTGTAGCAACTCTATTTTTTACTCTATTTTTTTCCTTCATGCATGTATATATTCAATTTTAGTATTTGTGTTTTATATATTTTTATTTTATGGTATCCACTTTTCAATGTATAAAACATTATTGTAAAATTTATAATTTAAATATAATATTAATTAATTCAAATATTTTAATATGAATTTAATATCAAATAATTAATTTTTTGTTATATAGAGAGAGGGAGGTAGGGAGGGAGGGAGAAAGAGAGAGAGATGGACAGAAAGGGAGAGGAAGAAAGGAGGGAGGAGGAGAGAGGAGAGACAGAGAGGAGAGAAAGGAGGAGAGAGGGAGAAAGAGGGAGAGAGAGGGAGAGAGAAAGAGGGAGGAGGGAGAGAAATTAATAATTTAAATATAATATTAATTAATTTAGTCCACTTCTATTTTTTTTTTATGAATAGTTATTTATTTGTTATTTATTATTAATTCTTATATAAAAATAAATTTTATGATTAATATTATTTAATAAATAATAAAAAAAATTAAGTTTATATTTAGTTTGTGAAAAAAAAATAATTAAAAAT
>CAODLS010035499.1:0-13505 GCA_948243855.1 Flueggea neowawraea | reverse complement strand
TTACTCGAGTTAACCAAGCATAACTCGAGTAAACCACTTTCCCAGATTATTCAGCTCGATCAATTACTCAAATCAACCGATAAAAATCATTTTTAAACACTACATATAGTCTAATCATTCTCTTGAACATGAATCTATACTCCAATCCATCAAAATAACATGAATTCTCACCAATTCACCCTGAACCCAAATTATACATAGAACCTAATATACATGATCATACATAAAACATGAGGAAAGAGAGGATTAGAGACCCAATCTTACCTCAAGAAACCCAAAGAAAGTGCTGAGGAACAACTTGAGAGAGATTGGAAGCGTCTGAGAGGAGTGGATCGAAAGAAATGAAAACTTAAGGTTGATTTCGGGTCCTTAAAGATGAAGAACACTGAATCGTCGTTCCCAGATAACTTGAGTTACTCAATGATATAACTCGAGCTATATGGACCTTTTCTAACTCGAGTTGAAATTCTAGATAACTCGAGTTATATAAGGGTTACACAAATCGAGTTGCCTCTAACTCTAACTCGAGTTATCTACTCTCCAGACTCATTACTCAAGGCTCCAGAACAAAATCCTACATGCTCATTAGCTTAATCAACTATCAATCTAAACTCTCATAGCTATAGGGAATATAGCCAGAATGGACGTAATATTACACAAGTATTCATGTTTGTGCTTAAGGAAATTAGTGTCATGTACCATCGAATTTTTTGGCACTACGTGCAGGGATTTTTTATAGGCAGGAGCTCCTAATTTTAGTTTAGATTTAAAAGCATATCCAATCTCAATTATGCATAATAAGATAAAATAACATTTGTAATGATAAAAAAGTGGCATACTGCATATTTCATTTAAAAAATAAAAAATACCTCGACGGTGGCAAAATTGAAAATTCAATAGTATTTTTAATCTACCTCAATCTACTACAATCTACCACGGTTTAACATTTTACCAAACACACAATTTATTTCTGCAATTTACCATCTTCTTCTCATAAGACTAGTATATCTGAGTTAGTGGTGCTACCTTTGTACTAAGTATGCTTAACTAAGGTAGTGAAATGGTGGGTTCTTTTTTCATTAAAAGAAAAAAAAGGTAAATAGTGAATTTCTCAAAACATTGAAAAAATTGGATTTTTTTTGAATAAAGCAGAGCAACAAGCGAGGCCACTAGGCGTTAGTCCGCTGAGACGCTAGTCAGTCAGTAGCTGGTCAACATGGTTCACGTAGTGCGCCAGAGGTTTCAGTTTCAGCTTCTCATCCTCAGCCACCGTATGTGGCTCAATCTGAATTTTTCGATCGTTTTGCTCAAATCCTTGATCATTTCGAGCGATTTGATCCTGGTCAGGCAACCAGAGTTCAGGCAGTAGCAGTTGATCCGACAGTTGCACCCTTTGTACCAGAGATTGATGATGGTACCCGTCTGATAAGCTTCTTGAAGCTCGAGCCACCGAAATTTAAGGGCACGATAGGAGATGACTCACATGATTTTATCTTCGCACTTGAGCTTTGTTTCAGTGCTCAGAACTATGCTGATGACACTAAAAGTGTTAGATATGCAACATTTCTTCTGAATGGTCGTGCAACAGTGTGGTGGCAAGGTTTTGAAAGAAAGGGGAACATCTTTTGGGCAGAGTTGAGGAATGAGCTTATACTTTATGTCCTTCCTCGAAGTGCTAGAGATAAAAAAGCGGATGAGTTCAATGATTTTCATCAGAAGCAGGGGATGACTGTGACTGAGTGTGAGGAGAAGTTCAGAGAACTTAGTAGGTATGCACGGAAGAGTGTCGTACCGAGACAACATTGACGAGCAAATTTCAAAAGGTTTTGTTACCAGGGTATGCTAGGTTGGTAGCTAATCTTGGACTGGAAGCAATAGGAAAGATTGCTAAGGCCGCAATGGCCATTGAATATATTGATGAGAGACACCCGAAGGGAACTCTTAAAAAGAGTAGGATCGAAGGATCATTGAGTGGCCATCAAAGTAGAGGTTAGAATTGCCAGTTTGGGCAAAGGCATATTATCTTCTCAGGGCAACAAAGATAGTATAGTAACAATCAAAATGTTGGTGCGGTATAGTCGAGTGTACGCGTCGGGTTTCAGAGTGGAACTCCAAGTGTTGGAGGCACACGCAGAGGTAGAATTCCTTGGTGCAGTAGGCGTGAGAGAAAACACCTTGGGCATTGCGACAATCCAAAGCGCAACTGCTACTTTTGTAGGAAGCCAGGACATATGATAACCGATTGTCCTCACAGACTTGCTATCGAGTCCCAGGATGGACAACCTATGATTGAAGGCACAAGCAATGTTAGAGGTGCTTCAGAATCTTTTGGGGTTGGAAAACCAGAGGTTTTCATTTCTTTTGGCTATGATGGCGCAGTAGGAGGGAGTCAATATCAGAAATATTATCCGACTCGTAAGAGGGTCAAACCTCAGTTACAGCAGCAACTTATACCTTTTCTTTCCTGAACTTTTGCATATTTCTGAATGTATTGTTTTGAACTTATGTATGCTGTTGCATCTTCTCGTATGTATCCCTTTGAACCCTATGTGTATTTTTGCTTGCTTCAGCATGTATCCTTTTCAACTTCTGTGAAATTCTGTATAATTTTGTATGAATGTCTTTTGGACTTCTGTATATTTCTGTATGCATGTTGTTTGACTCTGATGTTGCGCATTATAGTGTGCTTCACATTATGTTGGAATATGTTGGACTAGGGGTATTCGTTAGAAACTCCTTAGAAAACTCTGTTACTTCTACGTAGCTATGTTTTAGCTAAATATGAGTTCCAGGGTTGCATGATTGATTTGGATAAGCATGAGTTGGCAGCTGATATGACCATGTTATATATGTGAGAATTTGATGTTATCCTTGGTACGAATTGGGCTTTGACATAGTAAGTCACATTGAATCACTTTGTGAAGCGAGTGTGCTTTTGACTGCTGGGTTAGAGTGAATTTTGTATCACGATAAGTGTGTTAGTAGTTATGGCAGAAAGAATAATTTGTTGTGATGGTGAATCGTATTTGGCTTTATGCCAACCGAGTTTCAATGGCTCAGAAATTAGTTTGGGAGATGTGTTAGAAATGCAAAATTTTTTGATATGTTACTAAGGATAAGTTATTTATAAGTCAAGAAGAGTTGAGCTGAATTTGGAAATAAGTGTATTATCTAGTCTACGGATTCAATCTAGTGGACTATGGAACTTGGATATCAGAAGAGTAATGTCTTTTGGATTCTTATGCTACCTCTGTCAGCAATATCTGAATCTGTTGCTTTCTTTGCGCTTTGTGGTTGCTATTGAGTTTACTTTGCAAATTGCATTTTACCTAGGAAAGCTTGTTGAAAGTTGTCTGGTTCATTTCCTTTTGCTCATGTTGTTTGTCTATCTGTTGGGACTTTTGGAGTCTGATCTTTGATAAGTATCTGAGTTTGTGCTCTCTAACATATAACTATTTGGTTTTGAGAGTATGCACCTTTGACTCTGTGTGCCTTCGTACTATTTGATATCTTAAGTTTGTTCTTAACGGTTCTTTCTCAGATCCATTCTGTATCCTATCACTAATGTTGGTCGATGGTAGACTCAATTTGAAATTGTACTATACCAATCTTCATTCCATATATAGGCATTTAATAGAGCATGCATAGGCTGCAGAATGTTGGGTAACAAGCAACCAAAATTTGCTAAGTGTTAGTGGAAGTTTTGGAGGAATTTCACTTTGTTGAGTTACACGTGAGAATCCGTGCTTGTTTGATTCTTTTGATCTGTATGTTTGTACCATCTGTCATAGCCTTTGCATATTTCTGTACATTTTGTCTCTACATCTGCATGGTTTTCATCCTATATGTATGTCGGTATGTTTGGGTATGAGTAGCTTAGAATGTTAGTTGAGTAGCAGCTAGTTTCGTTGTGAGTGCTCTATTAGAGCTATGGATTATGGCATGATTTGAAGATTTATGTTGATTTACGATTTTGGGATATCAGATTTTGACTAGATTTAGGTCTAGAGTTTTGATAACATTTTATGTATCTCTGTAATCCTTCTGAACTGAACCTTTTGGAAATTTGAGGACGAATTTCTTTTGAGTGGGGAAGTATGTAATACCCCGCCTATTTCTGACATGTCTTCTGTAGCATTTCGATCAGTTTTGATTTGTTCCGTACAATTTGGATCCTAGCAATTGATGCTTAAAGATGTTGAGGATGTCAATTTGTCAAAAATTTTGGCGTTTAGTTGATCTCGGTTTAATCTTGAATGATTAGAGTGTTGAGTGGATGATGAATGAATTTGAAAAGGAGCTACTCGAGTAAGGAGAGAGTGTTACTCGAGTGAAATGGACTATGGCTTACTCGAGTTAAGTCATTGTTTTACTCGAGTAAACCTTCCTCTTACTCGAGTAAGCAAGGCAAAAACATTGAACGGTGTCGTTCTAGGCAGGAGTTTTATATATACCCTACCCGACTATCTCATATCTCGCTCCTCATTTTCGTCTCTCTCTCCTCCAAATTCATCTAGAACGCATTTATGTTGCTTCCCATTGCTCCCATTTCATTCTTAGAGGTAAGATTACGTCTCTAATCCCTTCATTTCTTCCATTTCATGCTTTAAATTCGGATTGTGGGTTTATGCTGAATTTGAATGTTTGGTTCGGATTCGTTTAATTTCGTCCAAATGGGAGTTGTAAGTTGTTAGATTATGATTGTTTGAGATTAGATAAACATAGATTGAACTTGGGTTTGAAAGATTTGATGAGTTCTTTGAATGTGCTAGGGTTTGGCCGAATTTGTGAAGAGTCTTGATGATTTTGAGTTGTATTGATGAAACCAATTGTAGATTTGTGTTCAGGAGGTCAAATAGAGACAATGTAGGTGAATGAAAGTGATTTTTATCGGTTGAATCAAGTGATTGGTCAAGTTAGAAAATCTGGGTAAGTGACTTACTCGAGTAAGTAATTTGACTTACTCGAGTAAGCTAGAGTAGGTGTTACTCGAGTAAGTCGTGGTTTTGAGGGACAAAAATATGATTTTTTTTTTGTATTTTGGCAATTTCTGAGAGATTGAGGATTAATTTGGAGATTCTGACTACTTAAAGGACTTTTTAGTAATTAAAGAATACTTTGAGGATTGACTTGTAAATTGTGAAAACTTTGGGGACTAAAGCGTTATTTTACAAAGGTCGGGGACAAAACTATAATTTTGCGAGATGTTTGTTTTTCGAGACGAGAGTTGGATATTCATTCGCATTAGGATTTTCATTCGTCATGGGTTGGGACGAACATCTGCATTGCATGCATGCATATTTTGTATTGCCACAATACAATATTTGACTTTGTTGTAATAAATTTTGTATCTAGCTCGATTGGACTTCCGAGGTGATCTGCCAATCTCCGGTGGCCATCGATTGGACTATTTGCTCGGCGTCCAGTTGAGTGGATGACAGCTTCAGACACATATGTTGTGTCTTCTAAAAGTATACGTTTTGACGTGTTTTGACTTGGTATGTAATGGGAAATAATTAAAGGATAAGAAATCCGAAAAATTGGATCTGTGTTAAAACCTCTGTTGTGGAAATGAGATTTCCTCTGAGAATTGTTGACGGTTTCTGAATATAAATATTATGTTTTTATATTTATTATAATTTTGGTAATAAAAAATTTGTTATAAATTTCAAGGTATTCTCTGTAGAAAATGTTCTATCTGGATTTAAAAACATTTTTTGAAATAAATGTTTTATTCAAAAATAAGTAAAGTTTCTTCACTAAGGATTTTGTTCTGAAAAGCAAATGTATTTTGGGACAAATATTTTGTCTGAATGTTTGGTATATTTTGGTGAATACATTGTATGTTCTGTATGCTACCAATTTGAATATTTTAAAAATGTATTTCAATATGTTTTCAGTAAAACATTTTGTCTTAGGACACCCAGCTAGGGGGGTAGCATAGCTTTGGTACACGAATGTTGTACTATTTGTCTGAGTGGCTATACTTTGTGTTTAAGTGGCTTATACCTGCCTTGGTGGCTATACCATGGTGCCTAAGTGACTGATTCTTACCTAAGTGGCTATCATCGAGTCCGGATGACTCCTCCTGTTTGATTTAGGTCCCATTAAACTTTTGGTTCTTCTCTCTGAAAATACTTTGGTATTTCTCTCTGAAAATATTTTGAAATTTCTCTTTGATAATATTTTGGAATTTCTCTCTGAAATATTTTGGAAAAATATTATTCTCTGTAAATATTTTGGGAAAGCAAATATGAATTTTGACAAATATTTTGAAAGGAAATATTTTGGAAATTTCATGTTCTGAAAAATAAATAATTTATCTAAGATAATTATTTAGCTAATTTGTACGACTGCCTATTGTCTGTCTTGTTTGCGAAGGATTTCAAAATAATTTTTTGGAAAAATTATTATTTTGTATATAGTGTGTATACTTATATATACACTTATATTTGCATGTGATGTTTTTGAACTATTTTCAAAACGGTTTTTGTGAGTTCGGGGTCGCTCTGGAGTGCTATCCTTTACTGAGTTCTTACGCCCTTCTTTTTTTGTTGTTTATTTTTACTTCTACTTTTAGGTATTCTTGATAGCTGTCGTTCAATCTTCCGCGTTCAGCGATGTGCTTTGTCAGTAGTGAGAGCTCTATTGTTCAAGCCCTGGTTTCTGTTATATTAAAGGCACCACACCGGGTAATAGATTATGAATCTGTAATTAATATTTTATTAAATTATTTTTTATTCAGTATTTTGATAACATGAGTATATTTTATTTTATTCGGGAATACTATTTTCAAAACTTATTATTTGTTAAACTATTTTAATATAACTAATAAGCCGACTAATGATAATTAGTATTTGGGTAGTATGTTTTAATTCTCTAAGGTTTATGCGAGATGTACTGTGTTCTTATAGACGGTTAGTCACATACGCCGATCATGATCCGAAAACGGGTCATGACAATTTTGATTAATTGATGAAAAAGTATCCATGTTTGTGTTCAAGGAAATTAGTGTCACGTACCATCGAATGTTTTGGCACTACTGGCAGTGAATTTTTTTATAGGCAGGAGCTGCTAATTTTAGTTTAGATTTAAAAGCATACCCAATCTCAAATATACATAATAAGGTAAAGTGACCTCGATGGTGGCAAAATCTAAAATTCAACAGTATTTTTAATCTACGTCAATCTATTACGATCTACCACGATCTAACATTTTACCAAACATACAATCTATTTCTATAATTTACCAATTTAGTGAATGTCCAACACTACTCATTGTGTCATTCCACAAACAAATAAATTTTAATCAAATTTTTTATTTGACCTGTATTGGAACTTCTATAATAATGTTTATTTTAGTCTTTTTTTTTAAAATATTTTATTGATAAAAGTTAATAAAAAATATGGAATTAATAGTTACTCTCTCTCTCTTTGAGTTTTGATGTTATTGGAATAAGTTTAAATTTTAAGTTGAGTTAGTTGAATAAAGTATAATATTTTGTGAAGGATTATAAGTATTAGTGTTGGACATGCTCATAATCTATCTCAAACAAACACCCTCTTTATTACATCAATCATATATGAATTCCATCTGCTTCTCACAAGACTAGTCTAACTGAGTTAGTGGTGTTACCTTTGTACCAAGTATGCTTAGCTAAGGTAGTGAAATGGTGGGTTGATCTTTTTTCATTAAAAGAAAAAAAGAGGTAAATAGTGAATTTCTTAAAACATTGAAAAACTTGGATTTTTTTAATAAAGCAGACCAACAAGAATCAAAGAATGCACTAGGTCATCCCAATTAGGTTGATACCATCTAGACGACCACTTCATGCTTTTATACTTCGAAATTTATTCATAGAAAATAAAAATAAATATCCAAAAATACAACCTAGAAGGTAATGTAATAAAAAACAATTAACAAAACGGAAAAACTCTTTCATACTAAAATCATCATAAAATAATGACAAACAAAAAGGTATAACTGAAGGGCACCAGTGCTCCTCACTTGCTTTACAACTAAAATTAGCCAAACGATCTGCCAACTGATTACCCTCTCTGAACACATACGTGCAAACAACCTGCATTGAGGACATGATGCTAAAAAATTCAGTCCAGTCCACTTGAATCGCCCAAGCCACTGTATAAGCATTTGTTATAAGAAGTTGCACCACATATGAGGAATCACTCTCTAACCAAAGTTGATACCAACCCTTTTCCTATGCCTTCTGTATAGCAACAAAATATGCTTTCAATTCCGCAACCAATGCCAAAGAACAATAAGTTGGGAAGGCGAAACAATCCAATGCATAGCCTCTAGTGTTTCTAAACACACCACCTGCTCCCGACCTTCCAGTATCACTCGAGTAAGAACCATCTATATTAATCTTCACCCAATTTGATGGCGGATGTTGCCATATGATAGAAAAGATAATAGGAGCCTAACATGGGATAACTTGAATGTTTAATTGCTTTAATGTATTAATTTCAGCTTGCGAACCCTACAATCTCTGAGGTTTGATAAATTATTTTATTGCATTCTTGTTTTTCCAAAAAGTTCCTATGTGGTCCCTAGTCCTTCAATTTCGCAAACTCTCTCCACCTGCATAGGCTTTACTTTCCTAGATAAATCTCATCTCTCTTTCTCCTTAACATATCCATCATCAGTTGTCGCTCTAAAAAAAATTGAACACAAAATCCTGATTTTTTTTCCTAATCTACATATTCTTAACACAAAACTGAGATATTTTGCAATGGAAGAACTCGATTGGATACATTAGTCGCCACGAAACTACCTTTATTGGAATGACGAGAATGCGACATGTATTCGCAACCTAAGAGTCATCAAATGATCTTCTTGCCGAAAAGATTGAGTGTGCAACGAAGAACAAAATTTTCTCCATCCAAACATCAAAGGCCGATGGCATACACACACACACACCAAAGAGAGAGAAAATATTTTACGTGTTTTTCTATAGATACTAAAGAGTTAACCCTAATTAGGGTTTTAGTGCATTCATTTATATTAGTGTTGTGCGGACTCTTCTACAACAAATGCATAAATTATTCGCTAAAACTCATTAGGTTCACATGTCCATTGGATATTTAATCCAATTTTAGTTTAAGCTCCATCTGTAATGCACCATGGGCGGACCCGTTTTCTATCACATACTTTTTTTATAAAAATATACATAATTATATTTATTAACCAGGCATAAAATCAATACTGAATTATTTATTTATATTAAAAGAACCATCTAAAATTAATGAACTTATAATTCATTAACACGAAGAGTCAAATCTTAATATTAAAGGGTCAGTTCAATATTTGGTGAGAGCAAAAATCATTAGTGTACGTAAAAGAAAAAGAGAGATGTGGGGTGAGGCTGCTCTTAAGTTTTGGCATTTTGGTTCTCGAGTTGGTCGTTGCCGCTATTTCCAGTGAATTTCCAACTGTCCTAAAGTAAACAAACAAACAAACTTCATTGACTTGCATTTTCTTGGCCCTGTGTGTAGTAAAGTGGAAGTGGTGACCTAATCTTAATTTTCGGTGGTTTTGTTACTACCATTTGTATTAGATGTTGATAGGAATTGACGCTCTTTCTCTAACTTTCTTAAAAAAGGTGTCACAATATTGGAAAATTCTTATTAAGATTACCTATGCGAAACAAATGTTGAATTGAGGTCTTAATTTTTTGACCCCAAAGAAAAATACTTGAGAGCTCTTTTTAAGATTTTTTTTTCTGTCATTTATTTATGCCTATTAACAATCAAACTTTCAATCTCTTAATAACAAAATTAAATACAATACTAATAAAATATAGGGCCATTAATATTTTGGTAATTTTCTTACTTTTTTATTTTTATTACCTCAAAAATTGCATTTTTTTGAAAAAAATATAATAAAAAATCTCTTAGGCAAAGGTCATTTGAAGAAACCAATTATTCTTTATGAGAATATCTAAAGTGTAGATAGAGATATACTATGAGTTGGTTTTTGTAATGCATGGACACCAAGTGTAATATCATCATACAATATAGACTTAAAAAATGATATTCTGCTATATATATATATACACAAAATGTACATGCATGAAATCTAAAAGTCCAATAATGTATATGAAAAAACATACCATTAAAATGAAAAGCAAATAATATTGAACAAGATATGGTGAGTAGTAGTGGTTCTATGTAATGATATGTTATGGATTCAAATGTATGTATACAAAAGATAGAATCCAATTCCAACTCATACAAATTAGTATAATGTAAAGAAATAAATTTAAAAAAAATTACATTCGACTTATAATAGAAAATATTAGGCCTTAATACTTTTAAATTTGCATCTATTAACTGAATCAATAGTAGAAGTCATAATAAATATACTGAAATCAAACTCTTTTTTTTTTAAAAATGAAAATAAAGGTGAAATTTCCATTTCCTTTTGTTTGTAGCTTCTTCAATCCGCTGGGGTAAATATATATTTACTTGATAACTCTATCCACAAAATTATTCCTGATAAATATTAGAATCATCGTCAATTAGAGTATGTTATACTATATTGTGTTTTCTATTGATAAAATATATAACAGAAGAAATAAATTATACATTAAGTGCTTATTTAGTATTAAAAAATACATCAAGAAAGCGAAGTAAGTTAATAAAATTATTTGTTCGAGATAAATTTGATGAAATAAATTGTAAAAATAAGTTTAATAGTAAAAAAATAGAAAAAGTGATCCATTTTTTTAAATAAAATAATTTTATATTAAATAATAAAAAAATAAAAAATAGCATATTTTTTAAGATATAAATTATTTATGTAAAATTAATATACATAAACAAATACCCTTAAGAATGAGTAAATTTCACTTTTTTAAAAATAAGACATTTGAACCAAAACAAATCTAAATAAATTGTACACTAAAAAAATAATATAAATAAAAATTATTACATATGTATTATTATTTAATAAAAAATATTATTATTGTATAATTTTTTTTTAAAAAATGTATTAATCATCTTATTTTATTTAATTAAATATATACAAGTGTAAAATAAAAAAATAAATAGTTAATGTTGAGGCCAACTAGCAGTTTAGGTATTGATTGATATAGTTTGTCTTGGTGTGGGAAGAGTGGACTAGGACTAGGAGCAGTAAAAGTGAAGAACAAAACAAAGTCTTATAATAATTACACCAAATTATTTTTATTAAATAAAAGTCAGTGACTAATAATAAATGCAGCCGAATGAGGAGAAGAAAAAGGAATAAAACAAAGGTCTTCGCGTTGGGTTCCACCTTCAAATCTGTGACAGAGACACCAGTTTCATTGCCCTACATTTCTTCCTCTTCCTCTCTCTCTTCTTCCTCCATTTTTCTTTTTTTAATCTCTCCCTCATTCCCTCTCTCTCTCCCCTCTTTGTTGAAATTAAATTAATTAAAAATAGATGTGAATTAATTAAAGAGAAAGGACAACATTGTATTCTTACCGGGGTTGTGTGTGTGAATTTCTAAAGCAAAGGGTCCGTTCAAGCCAAAGTCTTCTCTCTCACACCTTTCTCTCATCATCATCGTTTTCAATGTCCAATGGAGGAAGAATCTAGGGTTCTCTTCGTTTTTTACCACCACCTCCAAAGGTTTGTTCTTCTTTTGCTGCTCCAATTTGATGTCTTTTTGGTCCTTTCTTTCTCAATTAAACCAACATTTCCAGTCTGATCCTTCCTCGGTTCCACAATTTCTTTTAATTCTGTTCAAAAATCCCAAAAAGACCAGTTTTTGATATGTGGGTTTTAGTTTGTTGTATTGAAGATCTGTTTTTGAACTAGGTTTTTGGGTGGTTTCTCTGTAGTTTTGGTGTTTTTAAGGTTGTTAAGATATGGAAGAGGTTGAGGCAGCTACAAGGGCAGCTGTGGAGAGCTGCCATAAAGTTCTAACATTAATTTCTCAACCCCAAGATCAGGTTGTTCAGTATTGGAATTTAATGGTGGAAACTAGAGAGGCTGTGTTTAGGTTCAAGAAGGTTGTTTCTCTTTTGAATACTGGTTTAGGTCATGCTAGAGTTAGGAGGCTTAAGAAGTTACCTGCTTCTTTAAACCAAACCATTCTCTTAGATAATCCTCACCATAGAACAACAGACCATCCTTCGAAGGCTCTCCAGTTTCACGAATTGTGTTCGAATGCGAAGAATTCACTGTGTTTGGGTTCCCCATCTTTGGAGCTTAGCTCCGATGGGAAAAACCCGGTTCAGCTTTCGCAACAAACACCGCCAACACCATATCAATTGCTGCAGCATCAGTAGCAGCAGTTGCAACAAAGATTGCAGCTTCATCACTTGCAGCAACAGCAGCTAAAGCAGCAAGCTGAAATGATGTGTAGAAGAAGCAATAGTGGGATTAACTTGAATTTTGATAGTTCCAGCTGCACTCCTACTATGTCATCTAATAGATCTTTCATGTCATCCTTGAGTATGGATGGTAGTGTGGCTAATTTAGAAGGTAGTGCTTTTCATTTAATTGGGGGACCGCGATCCTCAGACCAGAGCTCACAGCACAAGAGAAAGTGTTCTGGCAGGGGAGAAGATGGGAGTGTTAAATGTGGAAGTAGTAGTAGTAGTAGATGCCATTATTCCAAGAAGAGGTGAGTTTGTTTCCTAAAATGTCCAAATTTTGGTCTCTTACTAACTTCATTGTAATTGTGTAGAAATTCTGTTTTGAAACTCATTTGGTCATTGGATACCATGTCCTTTTTGCAGGAAACATAGGGTGAAGAGATCAATCAAGGTACCTGCTATTAGCAACAAGCTCGCTGATATTCCTCCTGATGATTATTCGTGGAGGAAGTATGGACAGAAGCCAATCAAGGGTTCTCCTCACCCTAGGTAATATTTGAGTTTTTTCACTGAGGCATGGAGATTAATGTAAAAAAGGAATCGTATTTTGCTAAATTGCTAATATTTCTCCAGATTTACTTGCAATTTGCATGTAGAGTCAAAATTTATTTCCAGTGATTTTTCCCCTTATTGCTGAGTGCATAATTGGTTTTTATTTATTAATTAGCAACATTTAGAAAGTCCTATTTGTGCAACTCAATTGTTCCTCTTTTGTTAGTGCGCTTCCTATGTTTTGCCAGTTGGATTGGTATGATGTAAAACTGTACCTCTTGGAATAGAACGATTACTGTTATTGTGTATCATGATTGAATATTTGAAATGCCATTTGTGAGTTGCCTCTCGGATATGATATGAAAAAGAATAATTTCATTTGCTATCTCAAAAGTCCATCACTGGCTTCCGTAATTGCACTTGTATTCATTTTGTGTTCATTGGCATTTCAAATGGTTGTCCACAGAAGTTTTTTTCTTTTTAAGGCTTGTTGACTTGACATCTCCACTTGAACGTTTGCAGGGGATATTATAAATGTAGCAGCATGAGAGGTTGTCCTGCAAGGAAGCACGTGGAAAGGTGTTTGGAAGAACCATCCATGCTGATTGTTACTTACGAAGGTGAA
>CAODLS010035397.1:0-12028 GCA_948243855.1 Flueggea neowawraea | reverse complement strand
TTCTTTAGCTCTTCTAAGTAGAGTTTAAAATTTCTTTTCCAATGACCCGACTCATTGCAATTAAAGAAAAATCCTTCTTTTGTCTTGGTTATCTTGGCTTATTGGGCTTGAATTTCCCCTTGCTCTTGCTAACAAAATTTGGCTTAGTCTTGCCTTTGCCCTTCCCTTTGTGTATCATGAGCACATCATTGGTCTTACGAATGCTCTTCTTGACATTCTTCAACATACCAAGAAGCTCAGTGATGGACTTATCCATGTTGTGCATATTTTAGTTCATGACGAACTGGTCATAACTAATTGGAGATCATATCTATGGTCAACTCCTTTGTTAATGGAGCACCAAGTCTCTCAAGTTGGTTAATGCAACCTTTCATCTTGAGGACATATGCACTTACTGAAGTGCTAGGAACCATCTTGCACTTATTCAATGCCTTAGTTGTGAATAACCTTTCTTGACGAGCTTGCTATTGGAACATTTTCTTGAGATGCCTCATCATGTCAAATGTCTCCATAGCTTTGAATAGATTTTGCAAATCTGCAACCATGGTGGCAAGCTTAAGACATTGAACGTCCGTCGAGTCACTTAAATTCTTATCATAAGCATCCTTTTATGTTCTAGGGGCATTGGATGCGGGTATTTGGGGAATAGTTGTATCTAACAAAGGCACGGTTACATGTCAACCTTATTTGCTTAATACGTTTCTTGATCCCAAATAAATTGATATAACAAATGGAATCGATAATCCTTTTATCAATTCATTTGAGTATGCATACATTCGATCAATTCTGCTCATCAAGTGGCCTAGAGATATCACTCTTTATAAGAGGAACAAATCTGTTACTCTCACTATCACTCCTCTACAAGATTCATGACACACTTAATCATAGCATTTATAGTTACCCTGTTACAAATAACATTTGACTAAGTTAAAGTGTGTGATTCTTCATGTAGGAGTCGATATTGAGTTTCTGTCAAAGGACTCAAATATCAAAACTACATGAAAGCTAATTGTGACAAAAATTCATGAAGAGATTTCATAACGAGCTAGTCCAGCACATGTTCTCTAACATGTATCTATATTCTAAGTGATGTCTCACATCCGTAATTAGTAAAACGTGATTATCTACTTAGCAACATATTAACCTTAATTCATTATCATTCCCATGATAATAATCAATTAGGGACATTTAGAATAGTATTCTTTTAACCTTAGAGTTTTACTATCAAGCCAAACTTGATGACATAAGGAAGAATAAACTATTCATGGATGTTTTTTTTTATAAAATATATTATAATATTTCATAGATATGAAATAAAATACCTCTTTATTAAATGATAAATCGAATGACAATATACATATATGATTGGACTAGGGCACCAAAACTAACACCCATTTGATCGCAGAAGTCCATCTAGAAAATCCATGGAAATGTCAGCCCACACCTATTTAGGAATGGTCAGAGGCTGCAGTAGGCCAGCTAGGTGCAAATGCTCCGTTTTGTGCTGCTAACAAGTCAGGCACCTTGTATATACTCTCTGGTTGCTGCCTTCATGCCCTTCCAGTAAAATTCTTTTAAATTCATTTATGAGAACTGCCATGTATTCCAGCCACGAAAACACAGTTTTTGTAAAAAATCAATCCATCATTGACGAACCACCAATTGTCCGTAAGACTTGCCTCAATCCGTTGGTTTAATGTTGTTAAAGTTGGATTCTCTTGGATCTCGGTCCTAAGGTCATCAAACCAAACAACCTAAGGAGCTGATATAGCACAAAGAATGCCCTCGTCCTCATCACGACGTGACCATGTATCAACTGCTCGATTCAAGGAATTAGCTCGATCTATTGAAAAATCAAAACCAAGCAATTTACTTAACCAATGTTGTTGCAGAGAATCTGTTAATTTTTTCTCTAGCAAATACTTCAAGATATAATGGTCTGTTTTGATAATGAAGTGCCTCCCCCATAAGTATTGACACTAATGTTACACTGTCTTGGCTAACCCAATAAGTTTATGCTCATATGCTGGTAACTTAAGATGTTGTGAGGCCAATTTTATACTAAAGAAGGTAATAGGGTGCCCCTCTTATTGGAGAACAACCCCAATTCCCATTCTAGATGCATCATACTCCACTGTGAACTCTTATGAAAAATCGGGCAATTGTAATACAGGTGTAGCAATTAAAGCCTCATTTAACTAAGTAAAAGTCATTGCTGCTTTTCGGTTCCACAGAAAGGAATTCTTCTTAAGCAAATTTGCAAGTGGTGTCGCAAGTTGGCCATAGTCACAGATAAATTTGCGGTAGTAACTTGCAAGTCCAAGGAAGCCTCGAAGTGACCACACTGACTGGGGTGTGGGCCATTCAATAATTGTTTGGATCTTGCTCAAGTCAGCCGATACCCTTGTAGCATTCACAACAAGTCCCAGATATGCCACTTGGGTCTCTCCAAAGGAACATTTAGTTTTCTTTAGAAACAGAAGGTTAGTTCTCAATAGGTCCAGAATAATTCTAACATGAGGAACATGTTCGTTCCACGCTTTACTATAGATTAGAATGTCGTCAAAGAAAACTAAAATGAACATATTTCTAAAGAAATTCCACGCTTTACAGGAATTGGGAACTTGTCTCTTACCATCTTTGCATTTAATTCATGTTAATCGATGTAGCATCTCCACGGGCCATCCTATTTCTTAACTAGAAGGACTGGCGATAAGAAGGGAGACTGACTTGGCGGAATAATTCCATGGTTCATCATGGCTTCGCACTGCTGCTCTATCTCATCCTTTTGTAAAAAGGGGTAGCGATATGGCTGAACCAAAATTGGTGTCGTATTAGGAAATAATTCGATTCTGTGGTCATAGGCATGCTTAGGTGGCCGCTCACTAGGCTTCAAGAAAAGGTCTTGGTAATCAATTAACAACCGGTCCATCATTACTCGAGGTGGAAGTTGCGCTTGCAGTGCATACACACGATTATGGTTATTACCCAGTTCGCCTAGCCACAAAATACGCTTGTGGTTCATTTTAAAGGACATGGTGAGGGATAAAAAATCCCAAATAATCTGCCCTAAGGTCTGCAGCCATTTCACTCCTAACACCGCATCAAAACCATCCAAAAGAATCACAAATAGTTCAATCACAAAAGAAGCAGAATTGACCCGTATCTCAATTCCTTCGCAAATCCCAGGACTGGGGACCTTTTCTTCATTCGCGACAGCCACTTGCAAGCCTTCCCGCCGTTTAGTTGGGAGCCCCAGTTGAGACGATGCAATCTCATTGATAAAATTGTGGGTACTCCCTGAATCTACCAAAATTAAGACCCGATTATGCTGAATTGTAGCGCGAACTTGCATAGTGTGTGCATTCTTGATGCCTGTAACCGTATGAATTGAAATTTCAGGGTCTGGGATTCCCTCCTTGATGTCATCTCCAACCTCTTCCTCTAGTGAGGTCACTTCCAACTAAAACAACTTCTTACAACTGTGCCCTGGGGTGAATTGTTCATAACAATTGTAGCATAATCCTTTAGCTCTTCTGTTTGCCATCTCCACTTGATTCAGTCTTCGAATGTATATAGGAGGGGTAGGATTTCCTCCAGAAGTGTTGATTGGTGCTGCTGTGGTGGTAGTGGAGCGTGGGTTATGCCAAGATCTTCGATTTTCTAACCCTTTTTCCAATTTCAAGTGTGTCTTAAAGGCTCGAGCAAAGATCATGGCTTCCTCCAGGTTGGTGGGTTTTTATAACTTGACATCAATGCGTATCCATTCTGACAAGCCCATAATCATGACGAAAGATTGGTGCTCTAGAATGATCGATTATGTTCGTGCTAGCAATCATTGGAATTTTTCAAGATAGTCTTCCACTGTTCCGGTTTGCCTTAATGAAATCAATTCTCCAATTGGGTTACTACGTACAGGGGGGACCAAACCTCATGTTGCAGAAGTCTTGAATTCTTGCCAACTTAGATTTGGGTTGGCCTTGTCTAGATGGACAAACCACATTTGGGCGAGCCCAATTAAGTGGAAGGACGCCAACCCCATCCATTCTGACTCTGGTGTTCTTTGATGGGTGAAAAATTGTTCACAGCGGGTCAGCCATCCTAACGGGTCGTCTTTGCCATCATAGGTGGGAAATTCGAGTTTAGTGTATATAGGGACTATTCCACCATCAATCCTTGTGCCTGCTGAACTTTTGGCTCTATTGTTTCCTCCAACTGGGACGGTAGAAGCCACAACTTCTTTTTTATTCCTAGTTGTGTCCTCCCTTTGCTGGGACACCGCAAAAACCTTGGCCGGTAATTTAGGGTAGTTAGTAGCCAACTTTTTCTATGGCAGCCAAGATCTGGACCAATTGATTATTGTTGTTATCCCCCATGAAACCTGGCTCTGATACCAAATTTTCAACGGTACGTGTTTGGGATCTAATCAAGGGGCAATGGCCTTCCGGAGAAGGTTGATGACGTTTCCTATTCTTTCAGTGTGGAGCTATGGTTTTGGTTGGAGCTCAAACAGAGAGCTACACCTATCCTGGAGCTTAAGGGAGAGACCTGACTATCTCTGGTTTTGACTGAATGTAAAATGATGATTTTATTGACCGAACAATTGCCTTTAAATACTTTAGATGAATTTGGATTCAAGACACATCTGTATTGATCCAAATTATAGATGGACTCCTAAAAAGTTATACTCCTAATAAAATAAATCATTTATAATAAGGAGACAATTAAAATAAGGACTATAATAAATCTTAAATTAAATTAAACGTTGTAGCCTGATCTTCTAGACCATTCTGCTCTGCTGGAACTTGCATTGTTTCTGCCATCTCCTTTACTCTCTTCCTACCATAAGCTTTCTCATGGAAAGAGTCCATGACAACAACATACTTATGCACAGGTGGCTTATCTTGCCGTGCCAAGTCCCCAAGGCTCGGGGGGCAAATTCAAGAATGCTACGAGCAAGAAGGGTATTACTCCCCAAACCTCTAAGCAAATTACTCTTCTTATGACCACCAAAATCATGGTTGGTCTAAGGAATTGGTAGGCCAAAATATTCAAGAAGAATATTATGAAAATTATGAGAAGGCTACCATTTCCAAGAAGACTTTGAAGAATATGAGCATGAGAGTTATGACCCCTAAACTTCCAAGAAAATAATCATTGTGGCTACCAAAACTATCGTTGGTCTGAAGAATTGGCAGGCCAAAATTCTGAAGAGGAGTGCGTGGAGAATTCTATGGGAAGCCACCAATGTACAAGTTGGGTTTATAACAAATACAAAAGCTTAAAGAAGAAAATATTAGGAGAATGGAAGAAACTTCTCGAAAAAGAGAAGAAAATGACAAAAATGGAGGGAGTTTCACCAAAAACACAGACTGCTTGTTGGCACATTTAAAACATGCACATTCCCTGGAGAAAAACCCACTTGGTATAAGAGATTTTAAATCTCATATGAATGTGGAGGAAAAAGAAGAAATCAGTAAGTCACCTCTAGAGAAAAGTCCACTAGAGGAGTGGTCCTTAAGTGAGCAACTTCTAGAATCACCACAAGAAGAATAGTCCCCAAAGGAGCCATTCCCAAGGGAACAACTATCAAAAGAACTGTCCTTGAGGAATTTGCCTAAAAAAATAGTCCCCACCAGAGGAAGAATCTCCAGAGGAGCAGCCACAAGGAAAGCAACTGCCTAAAGAGCCTCCTCTAGAGGAATAATCTCCAGGTGTAAAGTTCCTAGCAAGGGAACAACCTCCAAAGGAGCCGAATCAAGGGGAGCACCCTCCAAAAGAGCCTAATTTTGGACATCTACAAAAGATGAAGAGGATTTTCTTTGAGGACCCTTCAAACAAGGTCTTCTCATATTTTATTAATTAAGGCTTACATTTTCTGGGTTTTATATCTTTTGTTTATAGGATTGCTAAAAAACATGGGTTCCCTAGGGAGAAAGAATTTCATCTTCCCCTTTATAGGTGATGATCCAATAAAAAAGATCAATATTACTCATCGTAAAGGTTGACCATACTTAAGGCCACTAGAAGCACCGCTTGATATAGATCCAAACTAGTTCATTGCCAAAGCTAAAGGGTGCTACCTCCTCATCTTAAAGGTAGCAATCCAGGGGAGTATAATAAATATGCATAAAAAAGAAGAAAAACTTAATTCGGGTTGCGTTCCCAAAGGCTACTACCAGATTAATTTCAAATTGCTTGTTATTTTATTGGTCTTTAGAGAACTTTGTTTTTTAGGACAATTGTTCATGGCTTGATTTGTGCTTATGCTCTATTTGGCTAATCTGTGTTCATGGTGTTAGAATTCGCCGTTAGTTTATGACATTCATAATTAAACAATGCAGCAGAAATAACAAAAATTTTATGCCTTGAATTCCCTCAAGGACCCATACATATCAGCATATACGATTAGGGTTAGTAGATTTACCTTATATCCAAAGCTTGAACGTTCGATCGTATGATGTGTTGGTGTAGCTCTTAGTACTCCAAACTTCGAACCACCATTCGAACTCACGTTGCCTTTGCGTGAAAGTGTCTAGAGGTTTCCACGCAAATGAACTTACCTTGGATTGGTGGAGTGTACTAGAACTTCTTTTAGAATCTCTATTCTAAAGCTAACAAAATAATTTTCTCTCTTTGTAAGTGGCACTCACAAATTCGGTTTTGCCTTAAAAAAATACAACGAGTGAACCCTATTTATAGGCATATGAGGAGACCTAAATAGGTGTATAAAAGAATATGAAATTCCCTCCTTGACATTGCAAAAAATTTTGCCCTTATCCTATTCAAGCAATAGGGTGTTGAATTTCCTTCCCTAGTCTCACTAGGTTCGCCTTTCTTGTCCCACAAGAATATTCACTTCCTAATTAATTTTGTCATATACAAATAAGGGTTTTATTTTCCTTGCCACACAAGAGTAAAACTCCTAATTAGTCATGGACTCCTAATTAGTAAATGCATGTGCCGAATTCATCCTTTTCACACAAGGAAATTGACTCCAAAAAAAATAGGAATATGAATGCTGAAATTCATCCTCCCGTTTTAGGTTTACAATGTGCAGCATTTTAATGGGTATTTATTAATGTTATTAGGCTTTTAATTATATGATACATTATCATTAAATAAATCACTCACATGGGCCAAATTATGTCACACATAATTAAATAATTATAACCATGATAATTTTTTATTCATATTAAAAGCCCATTACATTAATGGACCATGTATTAAATCTTATTTAACACATAAATCATAAAACTCTGAATTATTATTGATTAATTAAATTAATCATCTTAATAATTCAATCACCAAAAAGAGAGAACATTTGTAACCAATCCAATTCGTTCTTGTGTGTGACCCAATAGGCTCACTCGAAATTGGCAATGGGCATTTTCCCAAACCTTTGGGGCCAAAGTCCATAAGTGGTGTCTAGTAATACATTATGAAAACCCAAAAACGAGTGGATGTGAGTGATTCGAGTTAACCTCTCACAGTCTGATATTTAGTCATTTTGTCTCACGATCTAAGTATAAGGCATGATCACATGTCAACCTTATATTGCTTAGCATGTTTCTTTATCTCAAGTAGATTGATATAACAAATGACATTGATAAACCCCTTTATCAATTCATTTGAGTATACATACATCGCATCAATCCTACTCATCAAGTGACCAAGAGATATCACTCTTCATAAGAGGAATAAATCCATCATTCTCACTATCACTCCCCTACATGATGCATGACATATCCAATCATAGCCTTTATTGTTACCCTATTACGGATAACATTTGACTAAGCCAAAACATGCAATTCCTCATGTAGTAGTTGATAGTGAGTTTCAGTCTGAGGACTCAAATATCACCACTGTATGAAAGCTACTTTGTGATAACAATCCATGAAGTGCTTTCGTGGCGGGCCAGTCCAATACATGTCCCTCAACATGTATCTATGTTCTAAGTTGATATCTCATATCCATAATCAGTAAAATGTGATTATCCACTTAGCAACATACTAATCCTAATTCATTATCATTCCTATGATAATGATCGATTAGGTACATTTCGAATAGTATCCCTTTTATCCTTATGGTTTTACTATCAAGTCGTGCACTTGATGGCATAAGGAAGAATAAATCATTCATTGAGTTTTATCTTCATAAAAAAAATAATATTTCATAGAAATAAAATGCCTCTTTTTATTAAATAAACCAAATGACAATGCATACATGATTGGACTAAGGCACAAAACTAATAGTCTCTCACTTGCACTAGTCCCAATCAGGAACGAACCTAATACCTAAAGACCTGACGTGTCTTTCATGTTTTGATTCTGATAGAGCCTTTGTCAAGGGATATATCGCATTGTCATTGGTGTCCACTCACTCATTTCGACTATCTCTCGAATGAGGCGAAAACGCCTAAGTATGTGATTGGTTCTTTGATGTGATCTGGGCTCATTGGCTTGAGTAATGGCCCTATTGTTATCACAAAATAAGTCTACTGGGTTTGCAATGCTTGGGATGACATCCAAACCAGTAATGAACTTTTTGAGCCAAACAGCTTTCTTTTTTGGGTCTGACGCAGCTATGGACTCAGACTCTGTAGTAGAATCAGCCACGGTGTCTTACTTGGAGCTTCTCCAACTGACTACACATACATTCAAACAAAATACATAACCAAATTGCGATCTAACATCATCATGGCCAGACTAAAAACTAGCATCAGTGTAACCACTTAGGACTACTTCGCCTTCTTGTCCTCCATAGACCAAAAAAACATCATTAGTTCTTCTCAAGTACTTGAGGAGATTCTTGACTACAGTCCAGTGACTTTCACCTGGATTGGACTAGAATCTACTAATCATGCTTAGAGCATATACGACATCAGGGCATGTACAAAGCATGGCATACATGATAGATCCAATTGCATAAGCATATGAAATCTTACTCATATAATATATTGCTTGTCTTGTTATAGGACAACCAACCTTGCTTAATGGTTTTCCAAGAACCATGCGAATCATTCCTTTCTTGGAATTCATCATGCTAAATCTCTTTAGCACCTTATCAACGTACACACTTTGACTTAGTCCAATTAGCCTCTTAGATCTATCTCTATATATTTGTATCCCCAGGATACGCGAGGATTCACCTAAGTCTTTCATTGTGAAACACATTCCAAACCAAGTCTTGACACTCTGCAATGTTGGAATTTCATTTCTAATGATCAAGACGTCGTCAACATACAACATTAAGAACACTATTGCACTCCTAACTTTCTTGTATACAAAAGGCTCATCTTCATTCTTGATGAATTCAAACTCTTTGACTGGTTCATCAAAATGAAGATTCCAACTTTGGGACGCTTGCTTCAATCTATAAATGAATTTTTGAAGCTTACGTACTATTTTAGAATTGTTAGGATCAACAATACCCTCGGGTTGTGTCATGTACATATCCTCAAGGAGATTTCCATTTAGGAAAGCTGTTTTGACATCAATTTTTCACATCTCATAGTCATAATATGCTGCTATGGCAAGAAGAATCCTAATGGATTTTATCATTACGACTAGTGAAAAGGTTTTATCATAGTCAATACCATGAGTTTGTTTGAAACCTTTTACAACAAGTCTTACCTTGAAGATCCGATCGGCTTTTATCTTGTAGATCCATTTACAATCAATGCCTTGGCTCGATCGGGTGGATCCATCAAGTTCCAAACTTGGTTGTCATACATAGATTGCATTTCTGAATCCATGGCTTTAAGCCATCTTGTAGAATTTGAATCTACAATCGCATTTTGGTAGGTTGTAGCCTCGTTATGGTCTACAAGAACAATTCCGCTATCGTCAGTTATGAGAAATCCATATCTCTCAAGCTCGTGATGAATCCTACCAGACCTTCCTGGGTATTGTGTTATAGATTTAGACTCTACAACACCTTATGAGTCATCTTGAATCTTTGTTCCATCTTTAGTGACTATTTGTGGTTCTCTTATTTCTTGTAGGAGTACTTTACTCCCACAATTTCCTTTGGAAATAAATTACTCTTCTAAAAAGATACAGGTTCAGGCAACAAACACTTTGTTCTCAGAACGATTATAGAATTAGTATCCCCTTATTTCCTTTGGATACCCAATAAATATGTTTTTATCAGATTTAGGTGCTAATTTTTCTAAAATTTGTCATTTCACAAAAGTTTCGGACACCCAAATCTTAAGAAAAGACATTATGGGCTTCTTCCCATTTCACATCTCATATGGTGTCTTTTCAACCACTTTAGATGGAATTCAGTTAAGTATGAATGCAACAGTTTCTAAGGCATAACCCCAAAACGAGATTTGAAGATCTGTTTGACTCATCATGGATTGAGCCATTTCTAATAAAGTTTGATTTTTCCTTTCAGACACACCATTCCAATGGGGTGTTCCAGGAGGAGTAAGTTGTGAGACAATCCCACATTCTTTAAGATGACTGTCAAACTCTCGGCTTAAATGTTCTCCACCACGATTAGATCAAAGTGCTTTGATATTTTTGCCAAGCTGGTTTTGTACTTCACTTTTGAATTCCTTGAACTTTTCAAAGGATTTTGATTTGTGTCTCATAAGATAGACAAATTCATATGTACTGAAATCATCAGTGAAGGTAATGAAGTACAAATAACCTCCTCTAGCACTTGTACTAACAGGTTTGCATACATCAGTATGTATTAGTCCTAATAGATCATTGGCCCTTTCACCTTTGTGTGTAAAAGGACTCTTCGCCATTTTGCCTAACAAGCAAGATTTGCATGTCTCAAATGATTCAAAATCAAATGAGTCAAGTAATCCATCTTTATGGAGTTTTGAGATGTGTTTCTCACTTGCATGTCCTAAACAACAATGCCAAAAGTAGGATTGGTTTAAATCATTTGATTTTAACCTTTCATTAGTGTTATAGATGTGCTTCCTTTGTTCCAAGTTTAAAACATAGAGACCAAATGATAAGGTAGCAATACCATAAAATATGTCCCCATGATAGATGGAAAGAATATTATTCTTAATAATAAAATGAAATCTATCATTATCTAAACAAGAAACGAAAATGTTGTTCTTACTCATAGTAGGAACATAATAACAATTCGATAATTGTAAAATAAGTCCACTAGGCAAAGTCAAACTATATGTTCCTACAACTAATGCAGCAACTCTTACCACATTTCCCACGCGTAGGTCCATTTCGCCTTTCATCAACGGTCTACTATTGCTCAACCCCTGCAAGTTAATGCAAATATGAGCTCCACATCTAATATCAAATACCCATGAGGAATTAGTAGACATATTGATTTCTATAACAAAAATACCTGAAGTATAAGTCTCACTTCTTTTCTTCTTTATCTCTTCCAAGTAGAGTTTGCAATTCCTTTTCCAATGTCCATCTTTATGGCAGTGAAAACAAACTCCCTCCTTTGGTTTAGTTATCTTGGGCTCGGGTACTATTAACGTAATCCTTAACCCCAATGCATTGCATCCAGAGTATATTTTATCTGTTATGAGTCATTATTTTATCTCATTATTATTCATGTGCATTTTAATTTAATAAAACATCCATGAATAGTGATTCTGCTTAAGTTATCAAATATGTGATTTGGATAGCAAAACCTTGAAGCATAAAAGAATACTATTCTAAATATCCCTAGTCGATTATTGTCATGGGAATGACAATGAATCAAGACTTGTATGTACTCTGTATGATGATCATATTTTACTGGTCACAGGATATGAGATATCAATCAGAGAACATAGAACATGTTAGAGAATAGTATTTTGGATCGATCCGCTTATGAGAGTGCTACATGGTTGAAAGGCCATAAGTATCTCTCATGCAACGCTTATACTATAATCCCTCAACTTGAAATCATTATGGATTCGTAGGTGATTTCTCGTATACTTTGACGTATGCCTAACGTTATTTGTAATGAGTAACAAGTATGGGTATGATTGGGTATGCCATGAGTCATGCTAAGGAACATGAGTGAAGTGAAGGAATTG
>CAODLS010034727.1:0-25081 GCA_948243855.1 Flueggea neowawraea | reverse complement strand
GATAATTATTTTAAATAAATTTGGGTAAAAATTTGAATTTTTATTTTTGGTGATTGAAGAGTTAATTTTATATTTTTGATGTTAATTGGGTGATTAATGAAGGTTAGGAGTGATTTGGAAGTGTTTTGGGTAAGTGAAAATTGATGGAAAATAGAAAATAAATTCTGGAAATTGAGGATCGAACGACCGGTCGTTTGTCGTTGATGTCAAAACGGCGTGTCGTTGGGTGGACAAAACGGCGTGTCGTTTGATCTGGGACGACCTGTCGTTCATGTGAGTTGGAGGAAACGACGCGTCGTTTACGCTACAGTCGTCGTTATCGCTCGCGCATGAACGCTGTCGTCTGTGTATGTGTTGGCTGCCCAGGGACCAAACGACAAGTCGTTTTGGGTTTGGGTTTTTATAACCCAGCCGACACGACCAACCAAACAAACCGACATTCATCTTCTTTCTTCGTCGACCACTGTTCATGAAACCCAGAAAACTGTCTCTCTCTCTTCGTTCCTCTTCAATTTCCACACCAAGATAAGGTGATTTTCTCTTTCTCTCTCTTGTTTTTGCTTGGTTTCATGGCCAAACCAATTGGTTTGTGTGGGTTTCGATTTTTGGCCAAAAATTTGATTTTGGATTCGGATTTTTGTGATTTTTTGAATGGATTTGAGTTGGTTTTTGTTGGATAATGATATATTGAGGTTGAAAATGCATGAATCTAGCTTAAAAATGAAGATGTGTCTGACAGTTTTGAGTGATTTCTGATGTTTTTGATGAAACTGATGCTAGATCTAGGTTTCAGGGTAGAATAATGTTGATTGGAACCATCGGGAACATCAGGTTTCGCGTGATTTGGGATTTGGGGTATTTTTGGAATAATTTTCGTCGCAGGAACTAAGTTGTAAATTTTAATTGTGCTGGAAAAATTAGAGGATTGGGTCTGATATTTGCCATGAGGGTCAGATTTGTAATTTTGGAGAAATATGGTTTAGATTTGTAATTTTTGAAAATGTTAGTAATTTTGTAATTTTGAGAAAATTGAGGTTGTATTTGTAAATTGAGTTATTTGGAGGATTTAATTATAAATTCTAAAAGTTTTGGGTTAATTATTAACTTCTAGAATTCTTGGGAATTAATTATTAAGTTTCGAGATTTTAGGGACTAAAGTGTAATTTTACGAAAGTCGGGGACTAATTCGTAATTTTACACTAATTTTGATTTTTGGGCCATGAGTGATAGATCTTCTCTCGAAATAGGTTTTCTGACGTCGATGGCGTCCGAGTTTTGCATTTGCATTTCATATGTGTTCTGCATTACCAATTTGTTTGTAAAATATTTTGTTTCAGCTCGGTTAGGCTTCCGAGGCAACCAGCCATCGACCGGTGGTCAGTGAGTTTGGAAGCTCGGCATCCAAGTGAGTAGATGACAGATTTAGACACATAGGTTGTGTCTCTTCCACTTTTATATTTTTGTTGTGCTATCACCACATCATGTAAATTGGACTAATCTAATGATTTGTTAAGTTAATAATTTGACTTTGGTGAATGAATAGTCAAACTCTGTTTTTGGAAACTGATATATACGTATGTATATATTCTCTCTCTGTTTTGATTCTGATATGCATGCTTTGTTTTATGAACCCTATTTTAGGGACGTTGATCTGTTTTCGATAAACAATATTTGTTTGAGTTTTCGAATGTTATTTCGAAATAAAGATTTTTGTTTCTGAAAGACAAATATATATTATATATATATTTGAATTATGGAATGGTATTGGAAAATCAATGACTTTGTTTTGGACTTTGATATATAAGTTATACCTTATATATCTGTTTTGGTTTTTATATGCTCGGTCACAAGACCGTTATGTTTTAGATTTAATGATACTATGTAAATGTTTTGGAGATGGGACGCCTATGCTACGGGGTACGTAGCCTTTGGTATACCAATGCATGTTATGACCTAGCTATCGGGCCAGACGATGACCATGTTGTCTTGATCAGACACATGATTAGATTATGGATTAGTGGCAGAGTCCATAATCATTATACGGTGATGGAGTGACCCGGATCTCACCACACTATATTTATGGTCCTTATCCGTGATATATGTTTTTGACTGCGGTATTTATGAAATACGTTTGATTTTTTTAACGGTGGTGGGGCAAACCTCAACTAGTGTCGATGATGGGGCAAACCTCAGGAGTTGAGATGAAGTCCTTGAGTCTAGGCGAATCTCACATATACAGGTTGAGTATAGGCCAATCCCACACCTATAAGATATGATTTTGAAAATAATATTATTAGTACTATGATGCCTATTAAGGCAAAGTTTGATTATGAGATTTTGAGGAAAAATATAAAGGTTTTGAGTTCTGTTTTTGAAACGGTTTGGTAACAGCTTTAAAAGAAAGGGTTTTCAGAAGTTTTAAAGTATTTTAAAATGTTTTGGTTGAAACCTTTGTTAAAGCAAAATGTTTTCGAAAGAATCTTACTTGGGTTTTCAACCATTTGAGTTTTAGTTATTTTGAAAATATTCTAGAAAATAATGCCTAAATGGTGAAGTTTTGAACTCTGATAAGAGTTTTCGGTAAAAGGGTTTTGTTTTGAAAGCTCCGATAAGATAAAACGGTTTTTGAAAGGTTTTGCTTTGACTTTAGAAAGCACGAAATCTTTAATAAGGTTTGGAAAGATTCTTTAAAGATTCTGGTTTAGTTTCAGAAGGATTTTGTGCATGTTGTTTGCTTTGGTTGCAACGATTTGAAATGTTTTCGTGGAAACCATAATATGTATATAGTGTATACGTATCTATACTTGTCGTATACCGCATGTGTTAGTCTTCAAATGGTTTTCAAACCAGTCTTTGTGAGGCACGTATGAGGCAATATGGAGTGTTGTCCCTCACTCACAGGGTTTGACCCTTTTTCTTTGTTTGTTTGTCCCTGTTATTATCATCTTGTAGGTGACTCTGGGGAATTATATTCATTGGCTTTTGATGCTCAGTGAGGGATTCTGATATTGCGGTCAGTGCCCTTTTGACGAGCCCATTTGTATGAATTGTTAGATGCTTCACACCAGGTTCCTATGGGGTGTGTTTATGTTTCTGACATTTCAAATGTTTTAATTTGAAATAATTTCCACACTTAATATTATATATGTTATGTGTTGTTTTTAATAAACAAAGATTATACTTTTATTTGTTTTTCATATTTCTTTAAATATGATATTTGGGTATAAGTTCTGTACTATGGAGGCTTGTGTGGGATAGGCCGGGCTCACATAGACGGTTCACCTCGTACACCGGTCATGGTCCCAGAAATGGGTCGTGACACCTAAGCACCAACACTTTAGCAAAATTTTATTAGTGACATTACATAGTAATATAAGCCTAAAATGTTTTTTAGATTCTAGATGGTTTACCTTGGGGATCAGCACAATGCTTGTCTCATTGAAAGCCCTAAGTAAATGACTCGTTTCAAAAAAGCTCTTGGCAACTTGGAATATGTTATCTTTGGTCAAATCCTAGTTTTTCTGGTAAAATCTTCAAGTGAGTCCATCCGGGTCGGGGCTCTTCATAGGGTTCATAATAAATAAGGCCTCTTTAATTTCTTCAAGGACAATCGGTCTAGTCAAACTTGTATTCATCTCATCACTCACCAACCTAGGGGTTCCCAGTAATGTTGCACCAAAATCTGTGACACCATTTGATTCATATAGTTTAGCAAAAAAATCAATGACATGAGTTTTAAGTTCCCCATCTCCTTTTATCCATCCTCCCTGCTCATCCTTTAGAGCTTCAATTCAGTTCCTTCGTCGTCTCTATATTGTACTAGCGTGGAAGGATTGTGTATTCATGTCCCTATGCTTCAACCATTTGACCCTTGCCTTCTGAGCCCAGTAAATCTCCTCATCTTTATAGGCTTGATTTAAATTTTTCATCAGATGCTTCTCTAACTCCTTATTAACAGCCAAAGGTTCCAACTTTTGAACTTCAGTAAGCTCCTTTGTTAAAGCCTCTATCCTCTTTCTTGCTATTTGAGCAGGCATCCTTTCCTCATCTCCTAAATGCATTCAAATAGCTCTTAAGTTTGCATCTTAAAGAAAAATGCGTTGAACCCAATCTATCCTTCCACATCTCCGCCTGCACCAAATCCTCAAATCCATCCTTGTCTTCCCACTGGACATCATATCTTGGAGGTTGCCTAATCCACTAACACTGAGGCTCCAACGTTAAATAAATGGGTCTATGATTCGAATCAATCATGTCTACATGCTATATTACAGCTTTTAGGAATAGGAGACACCACTCCATAGTAGCCATTGCCCTGTATAATCTTGTTGAACCAATGGTAGTTTACATTTGATTTCCTTTGTGTTTTGATTAATGTACAAAACTTAGTAAGATTGATTTTAAGAAAGAAGATACATTCAATATCAAAGATGACCAAGAAAAGTGAAGAAAATCATGTTGGCACATCTGATAGTCGACCTATAAAGATTGAGAGTCGACCAATGCATGAATAATTCATTTGAAGGCATTCTAGACCTTGAGTAGTTGATTAGTGCATTTGGCGAGTCGACTAACGGACATACAGAACCAAAAATAAAGGTTGGTAGTCTACTAGTAAAAGTGAGAGTAGACTAGTGGATGAAAGCCACTCAAGAGTCGACTTACGGAGTTGAGTAGTCGACTGGTGAAGAGCATTATTGCACTATTTGACTTGAATCAAGATCCACATGATTTGTCCAACGAATATTTCAAAGGCAACTGATATTTATCTTCAGTAGTCGACTATTGGAAGTCAGTATTCGACTCAAGTAATATTCCGTTGAATTCTGATAGGACTCTCTGTAGCTTTATGTTCAGTGCCGTTTTGATCTAGGTTGCGTGGAATATTGAGTGGGTGATTAATGGTTTCAGTGGAGTTACTCGAGTAAGCTTAAGTATGTTACTCGAGTAAACTGAACCATAGATTACTCGAGTAAAGTGAGGTATGCATTACTTGAGTAAGTCATTCGGTTACTTGAGTAAGCCATGCTTCGAGATCATTTCCTGGATAAATCAACTAGAGTTATCAAAGCTGTTACTCGAGTAAGTTAGTTGTTACTCAAGTAAGCCTTCCTCTTACTCGAGTAAGCAAGGGACATAGCTGAGTACAATGTTGTTTTGGGCAGGGGTCTATATATACCCCTACCGACTCATTCAGACTCACTTTCTCATTTCTCACTTAAATCACTCTCATTCTGTCTAGAAATCATTTTCGGTGGTAGTCCATCCTTCCTAGATGTCTATTGAGGTAAGATTACACTTCTACACCTCTTTTGTCCTCATTTTTGCAAGATTTTTCATATTAGGGTTTTGAATAAAATGTTCATAGGTTTAGATTCATGATTTTTTTGTTGGAACGATTGTTAGAGGTTGTTAGTTTGTGCCATTTGGGAGTCCAGAAACACCTATATTAAGCTTGAAATCATAGGAATCAAGGATGTTCATAAATGGGTTTGCATCAATTCGTTTTTTGTCAATCTTGGGTGATTTTGAGTTGTTTTGATGGATTTGATCATATATTCGTGTGTCAGGGAGTTGATTAGAGGCAATGTGGGTGATTGATAACAATTTTGATTAATTAAATCAGATTTGGTCAAATTTTGAAAATTCTGAGATGGTGACTTACTCGAGTAAGCACTTGGCTTACTCGAGTAAGCCAGTGTAGAGGCTTGCTCGAGTAAGTCGTAGTTCTGGAGGATCAAATATGTAATTTTTTCGTATTTTGCAATTTCTGAGGGTTAGGGGACTAATTCTTGGACGAGACTAGTTGGTAATTTGAGGATACTTTGGGGACCATTTTGTAATTTGCCATATCTCAGGGACTAAAATGTAATTTTACATGGGTCGGTGACCTTACTGTAATTTTACGTAGATTCTAAATATTGGGTCGAGAGTGATAGATTCTCATCCAAAATAGATTTTCGGTGACTTCGATGGTCAGCATCTGCATTTGCATATCACACATTTGGTATTGCCACAGTATCACATTTTGATATTTGTTATGTATGTAATATTTTCAGCTTCATATTCTTGCTAGCACGACCAGCCACCTAGTGGGGCTTGATTGGAGTGTCAGCTTTAGACACTAGGTGAGTGAAATGACAGCTTCAGACACATATGTTGTGTCTTAAATCTGTATAGTTTTTGTTGTGTTTGGATATGACTTGTAATCTGACTAATAATTATTTAACTAATTAATAATCAGACTTATGTGATTATTAATAACTAACATTATGTTCTGATATCTAATATATATATTGGTATATATATATGTTGAACCAATGGTGGTTAATATTTGGATCCCTTTGTGTTTTGATTATGAACAAAATTGAGTTTGATACTTGAGTGTTTTAGGATGGTCATTCTAGCCTAACTCAAGTAAACTAAGATACAACTCGAGTTAACAAGCTGCACAGAAGAACCAAAGTGTCCAGAAAAATTCATATCATCAGACATGGAAATTTAACTCGAGTTAACCAAATGTCCAACTCGAGTTATCCAGGGGTCATATAACTCGAGTTAATTAATTATCTAACTTGAGTTATTCAGGGATCATATAACTCGAGTTATCCATTTATATAACTCGAGTTAGTAATTATTTTAGAATATTGCAACGGCTATAAATGCACTCCAACGACTATTTTATCTACCCCAACGGCCATATTGACTTGGAAAGCTATAAATACATTCAAGATACATCAGAGAAGTGGTTGTTAACCATTGGCAAACATCTTACAACAACATCAAGCTTTCTTGTGCTCAATCTTGCAAATCATTCATACACTTCTTAAGAGGTTTTACACTTGCAAATTCATTGTTGCTTGAGAGTGTTCATTATTGATTTCGTTCTTCATTGTCAATCATATATTTGTATTTGAGAGAGGAATAGTTTTCTTGTTTGTCTAGAAAACAAGGGTTGTATTGGTAGAGGTTTAATCTTGCACCAATTGAAATAAGAGGTTGTATTAGTTTAATCTTGCACCTTTGAAGCAAGAGTTTGTAGAGTTTTAATCTTACAACCATTGAAGCAAGAGTCATAGTGGATTCAAATTCTCAATGGGAAGCTTGAGGAGTGGACGTATGCTAAGAGGGCTGAACCACTATACATCGCGTATTTGATTTTTCTATCCCTTCTCTCTTTAAATTATTATTTGTGTGAATTAGATAAATTGTTCTTACTTTGCTTTAGCTTATTTTGAATATTTTGATAATTGCAAAAATGTTTTCAAACGAGTTTTAAAATTCAAAAATCCAATTCACCCCCTTCTTGGATTGCCATTTCGGGCCAACAATATATTCTTCTGTAAAAAGATTAAAATTATAATCTGCATGCTCGTCTGTTAATATTATTAGTTTTATAATATTATGATATGGAAAAACTAGCTACGGAGTACGCAGCCTTTGGTATACCAATGCTCTAGTTATCAGAGTAAAGGGGTGATCGTGTATCCGGCCAGATACATGCTCTATTATGTCTGGTGGTGGAGTCCGCGGAGTCCATACTATTATTCTGTTTGTTCTGGTCCCATATTTATCGTGTATATATATATATATATATATATAGAGAGAGAGAGAGTTGAAGACACAACCTATGTGTCTGAAGCTGCCATTCCACTCACCTAGAAATCCAATATGAATGGCCCAATCACGTACCACTGGCACCGATTAATCTCGCTGACCAGGATACGAAGCTGAAACAATTATTATACGACAATTGTCAAACTGTGGTACTGACAATATTGAATGCATGATATACAGATGCAGACTCAAACCCTCAGAAACTTATTTCGGTCGAAGATCCAACACTGCAACCTCAAAAATCGAACATCTCACAAAATTATAGTTTAGTCCCTCAAATTTGTAAAATTACCATTTAGTCCTCGAGACTTAGCAAATTACAGACCAGTCTCTAAAGTATCCTCGAATTACCAAATAGTCCTAAACTATTTTAGAATATTCAAATTTCTCCAAATTTTATTTTAATCCCTAAAATACAAAATATCATATTTGGTCATCTAATGGCAAATTACCCAAATAGTCCAAATTTCGATTCAACCAATAAAACATTGAAACCAATCATACACATTGACTCTAATTGATCTCCTAAACTCAAATCTAACATCCATTTCAACAAACAAACTAAAAATCATAAGGTTTCTTAACAAATTTTGGTCAAAACCTAAACCATTTCAAAACAACATCAAATCTCATGGTTTCAAGCTTAATCTATGTTCCTCCAACCTTAATCCACCAAGATACAACATTCTTTAACATCCAATCTAGCATAAACAAGCAAAACTCGAGCCAAACATTCAAATTCGACCAAAAACTTAACCTAGACAAAACAACATCAAATCCTTCAAACCCAAGCTCAAATCGTGTTCCTTTAACCTTATTCTATCATCAAGCACCAATGTCTAAATCATACTCCAACATAAATCATCACATTTGACCAAAACATTCAAAATTGTCACTATTCATCAACCTATGATTCGTGAACAAAAAAATGAGGAAATGAGTGAAAAGAGGAGTACTCTTACCTCTAGGCGTGAAACGGAAGCAAGAAGAAGCAACATGAGAGTGAGAGGATCGGTTTTGGAGTGATGGAGAATGAAAATGATGAATGGAGGCCTAAGGTTTTGGGTTTTAGGGTTTAAAAAGATAGTCGGATCAAAACGCACAATTTCAATGTTTTCAAAGGCAACATATGTTATTTTAATGTAACGTACGTTATATACACTCACAATATACATCCCTTGGTTATAATGTACGTTAGATGGCACAAAATTAGATCCAGGAGGTTCTGTTCTGCAAAATCAGGTCGCAACGTATGTCTTACAACACATAACGTACATCTTGCACCAACATAACGTACGTCTTGCAATGTTACCATACGTTGATCATGTTGATCATGAAAAACCCAAATAACATACATTTTGGTTTGCACAATGTACGTTTTGGTTTGCACAACGTATGTTATCCATTGCAATTCAGCCTTCATTGACATTTTTTGCTTCCAAACATGCGCTGAATCATTCCTGAGGTTTCCTCAACACTTAAACTTTCTAAAATGCACACTCACTCGAGTAACTTTGACAACTAGTACCTCTCTGGACGTTGGACTTGCTCGAGTGAGTTTCTAGTCTACTCGAGTAACTTCAACCTTTTTCATTCTGGGCACTCTGATTGATTGAGTAATGTCAAAACTTGGTAGAGTAACTCTGGACTTACTCGAGTGAATTTGTACCTTACTCGAGTGACTCCTAAAAACCATTTCCTTCTGGGAACTCCACTTACTCGAGTAACTTTTATCTTTACTCGAGTAACACTTATTTGCTTTAAATAATTCCGTCTTTTGACAGCCTTGTTTAGTATCCATTTGATCAATCAACTTACCAACTTTTGTTCATCATCAAAATGTATATGGATCTAAATGTGAACCACCCTTGGTTCAACAATCTCCATCTTTTTGATGGTGACAAAACATTGGGAAATCTATTAAGCTCCCTCTAAGAATATGCATATCTTAAAAAGAAATAAGAAAAATTGATCAAGGCATATAAACCTTGTCACAAGAGTTAGTCCAATCATCAATAATCAAAACACGATTTTGTCTCCCCCTTTCTATCATAATCAAAAAGATAAAATACCATAGAGAAAACAAGACATTTATTTGAATACATAGAGATAACCAAACAATCATTGATAAAGGAAATCCTTAACATAATACATAATACATAGAGTCTAAGGACTTAGCAAATAAAATACATAGATCAAGGAAACAATTTCTAAGTGCAAGTAGAAACAGAGATACATAGCCAAATTCAAAGGAAACATAACAAATACAATGCAGATGATGCAAATGAAAATGTCAATCAATTAGTGAGAGGCATCAAAACATAGTAATCATCGTGCATAAGCAAAAGTGGCTGATGGAGAGGAGCAACTAATCTTGTCCCAAATCTTATGAACCAAGTTAGAAACCGTCCCTAATACCTTTTTCATAGTGTTCACTTTGGACCCTAGAGAGGACACTTGTTCTTTGAGCTCTTGAAACTCCTTTGCACTTACCAAAACTTGGTCCGAACCTTGAGCAACATAAGCTTGAGTTTTTCTTTCACTTCTTGAGCTAGGAATGATCCTATCAATAGGTGGAGGAATCCTAACATTAGGATCCACAAATCGATCAACATACCTCCTCACATGTGGCCCATAAATCCAACCTCAAGTAATGGAGTGAATCATCCTCATGTTCACAAAATTGACATTTGTGAACTTCCAATTGTGAGGTACCATGATGTAGTTATGACATGAAAGGGGAACATTGTGCATCCTAAGAATCTTGGTGATTAAAACTCCATAAGTTAGCCATTCCCTCTTTTGGTGTGTATGGTAGCCTGAGTGATGAAGAAGTCACCATTTGTGCTTCATCCATTTCATAATCAATGAGAGAAAATTGATTTTAATGTCTTTCACCAAGTACCACAATATCTCCACATTGGTTTTGTTTACATAGTTTTGTGTATCCTTCTTGGGAACCACACTTATGTTAATGAGATAATGCATCATCCTCAAATTGCCTGGCAAATTAGTAGCTTCTATCTTAACATGTTCACCAACTTCAACCACGACAACCTCTCGAAGTAAGGCCTTGCCTTTCTCCATTGAGTATTTCTCTGTTTGCTCAATTTATTTCTCGGTGGCTTCACTATCACTTTCTTCATCACCCCACTCAATATCATAACCCTTTCCGGTAGGTCTAACTCCACCAGCTGAAATGGAGAACCATTCACATAGACGTCTTTTCGACATCATAACTGACTTTCCACAAACCTTAGACCTCAAAATAATGCCATCATTTGTTGATTTTTTCACCACTTCTAGATTGGCATAAAATTCCCAAATCAAACCCTCATAAATCACATCACTATATTTCAATAATTCATTCAATCCATACTGCCTAAACACATGTTCTAGATGTAAGGTGTTCTTTTCTAAGTACCTTGTTATAGACATCTTGTGCCTTGAAAGAAATGAAACTTGCATTGAGCAAATGAGCATCATCATCAAGAATGGACCCAGTTGGAGGTTGAGAAGAGAAGGCGGATGTTGACTTCTTCTTAGCCACAGATTTGGTGCGAGGTGGTTGGGGTGGAGGTGAAGAATCACTCTCTTGTTCTTCTAAATGACATTTAGCACGTTGGGAGGAAGTTTTAACCATTTAAGATAAAGCAATTAGAAGTGGATCAAAGTTAGGGTTTCAAGGTGAATGGGTGGATTTATGTGGATTTGAGGTGTTTAGAGATGGATTTGGTAGTGTAAATGTGTTGGAATGATGAAGTTTTTATGTAGGCATGGTTGGTTTTGTTTGGATTTGAAAGTTTACTCAAGTGGGTTTGAGACTTTTGAGAGAAAATGAGAAGAAAGGTGACGAGTTTGAAGAAATAATGAGGTATAGTGACAGAATAATGGGTTAAAAACTGACATGATCCTCGTTTACTTGAGTAAGTCATGTGTTACTCGAGTAAGTCTGTGTGTCGTACTCTCATTCGCATAAGTCTCAAATTTGGTCAAGTGAAAATTGACCAATGTCGCTTCTGATACTTGTCATTTACTCAAGTAAGTTGAAATGTTACTCGAGTAACTCCATTTGCCAAAACCCAGAATTTCAACTATGTGCCGATCACTCGAGTAAGTATGCATATTGCTCGAGTGAGAACCAACCAAATATCACCTATAATCATATGACTTACTCAAGAAAACCTCCATATTACTCGAGTAACTCTAAGTGCCAACATCTAGATTTTGACTTCTCTTTCGATCACTCGAGTAGATGAACAAGTTGCTCGAGTGAGAACAATTTCAAACCCAGATATCACCAGACCGTTGACTTTCACTCGAATGGGAATCCATCTTACTTGAGTGAAAAATTCCAGAAACATATAATCCACTTTCTTACCTCATTCCAATCATATACCATGATAAAATTTGAGCCTCAAGTACCAAACCGGACCATTTTACTGTGAGTAAATGCATATGAATGCAAGCAAATCAAATACACATAGTATCATCAAAGGTTATTCACATCACATATATTCAATCTAAGACAAATAGAATTCAAACTTTCTTCACAAAGGGGTTTTGTAAAAATATCAGCTAATTGATATTTGTTCTAACAAATTTCAAACATATGTCACCTTTTTACACATGATCACGTAAAAAATGATGTCTAATGTCTATATATATGTTTTGTTCTACTATGCAAAAAGGGATTTTTGCTCAAATTAATGGCACTAGTATTGTCACAAAAGATAGGAACATTCTTAAGAACAATACCATAATCTAGCAATTGGTTTTTAATCCATAACACTTGAGCACAGAGCTTCCAGTAACCTCATATTCAGATTTGGTTGTGAAAGTTGCAACACTAGTTTGTTTCTTCCTAGCATGACATATCAAACATGTACCACCAATACTCTTCCTATCTAACTTGCAACCTCCATAATCCGCATCATTATATACAATCAAATTGAAATCAAGAAAAGATGGATACCACAAATCAAAACTAATTGTTTCAATCAAATAACGAAAAAAATCTTTTGCATGCCGTCAAATGAGATTCTTTTGGGTTTGATTGAAAACGAGCACACAAACAAGTAACAAACATAATATCTGGTCTAGAAGTTGTTAATAAAGTAATGATCCAATCCTATCTCTATAAATTCATTGATCTACTGATTTTCCATCCTTTTTAAGCTTCAAGGTGGATGACATGGGTGTAGGAATTTCATTGTTTACATCCATCTTAAGCTTTTTCAACAAGTATTTCGTGTATTTGGTTTGATGTATGAGAATGCCTTATTCAAGTTGTTTGATTTGAAGCCCAATGAAGAAGGTGAGTTCTCCTATCATGCTCATTTCAAACTCTTCATTCATAAGATCACAAAATTCTTGACACATAGAAGAGTTAGTAGCACAAAAAACTATGTCATCAACATAAATTTGACAAACTAACATATCATCAACATTTTTCTTAATGAAAAGGGTGTTATCCACATGACCCTTTACATAGTCATTTTGGATGAGAAATGTACTTAACCTTTCATACCATGCTCGTAGCGCTTGCTTCAACCCATAAAGTGATTTGTTAAGCTTGAACACATAATCAGGATGTTCACGGTCTTCAAAGCCCAGTGGTTGCTTCACATACACCTCTTATTGAATATACCCATTTAAGAAGGCACTATTCACTTTCATTTGGTAGAGTTTGATATTCTTATGTGCAGCAAAGGCTTCTAATAGTCGAAAGGCTTCCAACCTTACAACTGGTGCAAATGTCTCGTCATAGTCAATGCCTTCTTCTTGATTGAATCCTTGAACTACTAGTCTTGGCGTGTCCTTCACCGGTTTACCATTCTCATCATATTTGATTTTGTACACCCACTTAGTTCCAATTGTTGTTTTTTCTTTTCGTAAAGAAACCAATTCCCATACATTTTGCATTTTGAACTCATTTAGTTCTGCTTACATAGCCTGGACCCAACACTCATTCTCAAGTGCTTCCTTGTTATTCTTTGGCTCCACAATTGAGATGTATGCAAAGTTTCTTTGATATTCATTCAACTCACTCCTTGTTTCTATCTTTCTAATGATTAACACCTTTGGATGGTCTTTCATATTTCCCCAATCTTTGGAAAGTTGAATTTGTTCTTCTTTAACTATTGTTTCTTCCATATCATTGTTGGTTGTCTCTTTATTCACATTTAACTCCTCAATACTTCTTTGGAGTGGATGATCTTCATTCTTCTTGGGTTCACCCACATCATCATCAACAACTACCTTTTCTCGGGGGTGAGATAATATCATCAAATTTAACATGAATGGACTCCTCAACCACATTTGTTCTAGTTTTATAAACTCTATAAGCCTTATAATTTGTAGAGTAACTTAAAAAAATTCCTACATCAGATTTTGCATCAAACTTACCTAGGTTATCCTTGCCATTATTCAAGATAAATACTTTGAAACCAAAAGGATGAAAATAAGAAATATTAGGTTTCTTACCTTTCCATATCTCATAGGGGGTCTTCAATTGATTTCTTTTCAAGTGCACCCTATTGATGATGTAGCATGAAGTATTCATTGCTTCGGACAAAAAGTATTTGGAGAGATCATACTCACTCAACATGGTTCTACACATCTCCACCAAAGTTCTATTCTTTCTTTCCACTATACCATTTTGTTGTGGTGTTCTTGGTGCCGAAAAATTGTGCTTCACGCCATATTTATCGCACAAGTCCTCAAATGGTTTGCATTCAAATTCTCCTCCATGATCGGTTCTAATGGCAATGATGAACATGTTCTTCTCATTTTGAACCAATCTAGACCACTTAGCAAACTCATTAAAAGCATCACTTTTATTGGCAATAAATTTAACCTAAGTAAATTGAGAAAAATCATCAACAATCACAAGAGTAAACAATTTACCACTCAAACTAACATGTCTTGATACACCCATTAAATTCATATGCACAAGTTCTAAAACTCTTGATGTAGAAACCTCTTTCTTTGGTTTAAAAGAGGACTAATACATAACTTACCCCTAAACTTGAACGGTTTCTTCTACTGTCATCCTGAACTTTTCAAGCGTTCAACTTACCCCCAAAATTTGTTTAAACTATCTCAGTTACCCCCTGAACGTACTTAAAATGTCTCAATTGCCCCTTAAACTTGATTAAACTGGGCAATTTATCAAATTTTCTTAATTTATTATGGGTTTATTACGAGGCTTGTTTTTATCCTGTTTTGACCTTCTACGTTTAGGAGTGATAATTTGAAGGTAAACTGGAGGATTCTGAGATTCAAACACATTGAAAAAATCCTTAGTTGAGAGGATTTTAACAAGTTTAGGGGGTAAATTGAACACTCGAAAAATTTAGGGTGACACAACGAGAAAACGTGCAAGTTGGGGGGGTAAATTATGTATTAAGCCTTTAAAAGAACTTCTAGTATGCTTTCCCTTAATACATGGTTCACATAAGTGCTTTTTTGGTAAATCTAAATTTTGGTAAACCTTTAACAATATCATTTTTTGAAATCAAATGCAATGGTGCATGACCTAGTCTCCTATGCCACAAATATACATTTCCATCCAAGGACATCAAGCATTTTTCATTAAAAGAAGATGCATCATGCAAATTCACAATAAATATGTTTCCATGCTTTAAACCAATAAAATCAATTTTTTCATCTTTCAAAACAGTGCAATGAGATGATTCAAAATGAACATCATAATCCATGTCATATAATTGAGAAACACTCAATAAATTATGTTGTAAACCTTTAACCAAATAAACATTATCAATGGTTGGTAAATGATCCTTACCCACTTTACTGTTACCAATGATCTTACCTCTATTAGTATCACCAAAAGTCACATGACCTTGATTCTTGAAGTTGAGTTCCACAAACAAGCTTTTATCTTCAATTATATGTCTTGAACATCCACTATCAATGTACCACATGCTTGAAGGAACTATATTCTTGGTTTGCACCTACAAAATCAGTTTTGTTTCTCTTCAATGTTAAAGCAATTTTTCAATTTTTTCTTGACCACTAGTGAATTTTCCAACAACATAAGATCATTTTTCAACATATCAATTTCATCATGTAATTTTTGTTGTTCAAGAGCACATGAAGAGTGATAAATTGAGGTGTTCTCAAGCTCTTGAACACGTTTTAATAAATCCTCATTTTTAGTTTCTAAAACTTTGTTTTTCTTTTTCAAAGTTTTGTTGAGCTTGAAATCATCTTCTAATTTCTCATTTAACACATCAAAAGCATTATACAATTCATCATAAGTAAGATTACTTGCCTCTTTTGTTTCTTCATCACTAGAGTAAGAACTCTTTGCCATAAGAGCTAGATTGACTTCCTCCTTGCCAATAGATTCATCATCTTCATCGTCACTCCAAGTCGTAGCCAAGACTTCCTTTTGCAATCCTCTGAATAATGACCCCATTTTCCACAATTGTAGCAAGTTTCATCATTCCTCTTTTTGTAATTTGAAGTCTTTTAGAAATAATCTCTTGTTCCCTTCTTCATTTTCCTTTTTCTTCTTTGCATCATAGATTTGAACCTTCGAATGTTATTTGCATAAAGAGCCAGCTCTTCATCTTCTTCTTCAATTTTCTCCTCTTCTTCATCACTCACTTCCTTGAGGGAAGCCTTTGCCTTAAAGGCTACACTATTCTCTTTTGGTTTGGGGCATCCTCTTATTTTCTTCAAAATAATCTCATAGTTAATGAGAGACCCATCCAAGGCATTGAAATCCAATGTGTTGGATCCTTGGACTCAATGATTGCAGTAACTTGTGAGTTCTATTCTTATGGAAGTGATCTCAAAATCTTTTCGACCTTTTCACTATCGTCCATATGTCTCTCAAGAGATGCCAAACAATTTATAATTTCAATAAAACAGTCAATCATAGATGTGATTGCTTCTTCTTCCTTCGTAGAGAATAACTCATAATCATGAAGAAACATGTTGATCTTAGTCTCTTTCACTTGGGTGGTATCTTCATGAGTGGCTTCAAGTCTCTTTCCCATATCTCCTTTGCACTCTTGCGAGATGACATTCAGTTTGTCTCCTCCAAAGTAAGCACAAACTATGAGTTGTATTGCATTGGCATTGAATTGATCGAACTTCCACTCTTCATCATCGTAATCAATCTCTTTCTTAACATCCCCCTTCTCATCTTTCGAACTTGGTCCTTTCAAAATTACCTTCCAATATTCAATATTTTGACTCTTTATGTAGATTATCATTTGGTTCTTCCAAACTGAGTAGTTTGTGCAGTTGAGCCTTAGTGGCTTAGTGGTGTTCATTCCTTCTTCAAAGTAGCCAGAATTCAAGTTCAAAGCCATCTCAGATCTTCACTCTTCAGTTGTGAAACCGTTGCAAATAAGAGCCTAGACTCTGATACCAATTTAAAAAGCAATAACCACACTAGAAGGGGGGTTAAATAGTGTGGAGTTTGAGGCTTTGAATTATTTTTGAATACACACACAAAGAACGAACAGAAACAATAAAGGACACGAGAAATTTAAAGTGGTTTGGCCTAACTCTTGCCTACGTCGACTATCTAAGTATCACCACTTAGAATTTCCACTATTCTCAATATTTTCTTACAACTTTCACTTTCAAGCTAAATGAGAACTCTTACAATTCTAGATTTCAGTTCAAGAATAAACCAACCTAGAATCTACCTTGATCCTAACCTCACAAACTCTCTGGATTGAACAAACAAATCGCTCACCAATGAATTCAAACAAGGATATAAGCTGTAAAAAATGGAAATTAAGAACAAGTATACTTATAATACCAAGAGTTATGCAATAGATGAAAGATGTGTTGTTGTGGTACCCCAACTATTCTGGAAGTGTATTTACACTTCCTGGAATTTTTCTAGCCATTGTGACTAAAATCTTGCCCATTGGAATGTGAAATCAATCTTGATTTTTTTTCCTTTTCAGTTCTCACTCGAGTGACAATAAGGTCAACTCGAGTAACTCCAGCGTTATTTTTCAGTGTTGTACTTCTGCCTTGACTTACTCGAGTAATCGAAGATTTTTGACCGTTGTGCATTGATTTCCTTCCATATCAGACTTGACTGACTTGAATTTCTCGGATCAAAAATCACGCTCACTCGAGTAACTTTGCTTTAGCTCACTTCTGGACTTCTTGAAATGCACGTTCACTCTAGTAACTTTGACAACCAGTACCTCTCTGGATGTTGGACTTGCTCGAGTGAGTTTCTAGTCTACTCGAGTAACTTCAGACTCTTGCATTCTAGGCACTCTGATTGGTCAAGTAACTTTGGACTTACTCGAGTGACTATTTCCTTCTGGGAACTCCACTTACTCGAGTAAATATCACCCTTACTCGAGTAACACTTCTTTGTTTCAAATAGTTCCGTCTTTTGACAACCTGGTTTAGTATGTATTTGATCAATCAACTTACCAACTTTGTTCATCATCAAAACATAGGTGGATCTAAGTATGAATAATTCTTAGTTCAACAGACACTAAGGCAAGACAAGGATAAATCAAGGAGATTCTAATTAAATGATGGAATTAAAAACGTCCTCTTTAGCAGAACAGTAAGAATCACACTAGGATAGTATAAATACAAACAAAGAATGCCAAAGAATAGGACCTTCAACATCACACTTAAATCAACCCTTTACAAAAATGAGTCTCAAACTTTGTTATTTTTAATGTCCCAAGTCATTGTTTTACATTTCTTCAGTGTCCTCTGTCACTGTTCTTGTTATCTTTCAGTGTCCCTAGTATTTATTTTTCAATCATAATGTCCTCAACAATTATTTTTATCATTTCTTTAGAAGTTTTGGCATTGTGATGTTGCTATTATTCTTAAAGAGGCAAGAGACCCATAGTGAATGATTTACGTCCCTTTAATCATTCCAAATCGTTTGATTAATAAAGTTAGATTCATTGAGTGCAAATCTGATTTAAACCTTCAATTTTCTATTTAAGAGAACCATAAACTCCTTGGCACGCTTAAACAATTTTTGCTCAAAGGGCAGTATTGTCCTCTTAGCTTTCCTCAAAGAAAATTAAGGGAACAATAAGGTTGGATGTAGGGCTAAGGCTGATGGAGAAAGTGGAATTGTAAGAAGAGAATAGATTGCGTTTTGTATTAATGAAGTAATGGAAATAGTGTGAGGGAGAGAGGTGAAGATGAAGTGTAAGAAGTGGAAGGAGTCGGCTGCTGAGGCTGTTAGTGAAGGTGGGACTTCTGATAAAACTATTGATTATTTTGTATCTAAATTGACTAGCTCTATATAATCTTTTATTTTTATTCTTAATTGTTGTATTTTAATTTTTTATAACATTTTGCACATAATATTCGTATACACTAATTGTCAATACTTGATGCCATACATATGTTATTTTCATTTTACATATTTTTTTATGTAAAAGAAAAAATTCTGAATTTCAATTCTGTAATTTGATTTTTCTCCAACATAAATAAAGTACATAAATAAAATGTTGTTTCATATCAAAAGGATCTCTATAAGATATAATACTACTTAGGACCCCAATTACAACCAAGACAACTCTATTATCACTATTTTTTTTTATATTCTTGTAAATAGATAATCAAGATATCAATTTATGAATGGATCTATATAAATAGTAATAAAATCGTGTTTAAAATTTAAAAAGTTGAAAATTTGATTCTCTTGAGCTAATATAAAAACAAAAATTGATTAATAGATATATCAATATAACTCATTATTCAATAATTTAACCTTTTCTTTCCAGCAAATCATTGAGCTTCCGTGAAAAATGAAAAGTGTGTAGACCACATGAAACAAAGTTTTTTGGATTTCATATTAGGTCATGGTCTAACTTGGCTTTTCTTAGTCACGAATGTCAAATTCAAGTACTAAACAAACGTTATTAAAAATTGAAACAGAACTGCATGCCTATTGTTGTACGAGAATTTCTTTTACCAAAACCAGACGGCTCTTTCTCACATGTGTACATCATGGATTTTAGTGGAATTCATTTACATATGCAGTGACGTCAAAGGTTTGGCTGGTCCTTTTTTTTACCAAACACACAATTACACCCATACAAAAAAATAAATAATAAAAAGAAAAAAAATACAAAATTTTTTTAACGTGGTTCAATCCCTCAATAGACCTACGTCAATGATCTCTAATAAAATAAATATTGCAATTTTTTTGACATACAAATTTGCTAAAATCCTCTCTCCCTCACAAACCCAAGTTACACATCTAATTAACTAGTTCAAAATTTGTGATACAAAACATCTAAGGTTAAAAGTCTATTTATAGAGGAAAGACCCTTTCACAATTCTACACTTCACCGATGTGGGAGAAGTATTTTCTCCAAACCTATTCCAAACCAATATGGGATTTGGAGAATTATCTCAACAAATCATTTCTCTACCCAAATCTCCACATATCTCAACAGTTTATGAAAATTGAACTCTCGTAATAGTCTTCGTCTTCTTTGTCCTGTAGCTTTTATTATTAAGGGAACATACATCCAAATAGTAAATATTGTTCCCTTTCTTCCTTTCTTGAAATGCCAAGCTATTACCTTTGAACACTTTGCAAAAATTTTTGTCACCAACATATTTATACCCACGAAATGTCAATTCACCCAAATAAATTATATTGGCTCTAGCACCAAACACAAACTTCATATCAGCAAGAGTTTTGACAACACCATTATGGAGCTTTAGGCAAACTCTTCCAATGCCTTCAATCTTTAACTATGAATTGCTCCCGTCATGGATGTAGCCAACAAATTATTCTTTTTACAAAGGGCTTAATAACATAAAATAACTCGAACTTTGCTCATTTTTGTACTTGTGGCTCGATCTTTGAAGAATTACACCCAATAGCACTACCTTTTTTTAATTATGGCACGACTTACTAATTCTGTTTTTAAAAAATTGAAAATGATGACGTGGCATTGATGGGGATGAATGGTCGTCAATGCCACGTGACAGTCGTCCACGTCAGCAAAAGAGGGGAAATATGACCCAATCACAGAGCCGAACGACAGGTCGTTCAAATGACCAAAACGACATGTCTTTTGGTATTCAAGCGAACCACTTATAGTTCATCTGCAAAATAAATGACCAATTGTCTAGGCGTTCAAAGGAAATGGCATGTCGTTTCCTTTTTTCACACCGTAGACGATCGGTTGTTCATTTATTTTTTGCTACTGCTACATAAGACTATAAACGACATGTCATTCGATGCAAGCTTTGAACGACATGTCGTTTAATTTGACAAAATTTGAATGTAGAAAAATAGGACAAAACTCTAATCTTTCTCACTCACTCTCTCTCTTCCTCCCTCTCATAATTTTTTTCTCACTATCTCCCGATTATCTCTCTCTCTCCCCCTCTCTCTCTTTCTTTCCCTCCCCTCCCTCTCTCTTCCTCTCTCTCACAATTCTCTCTCACTCTCTCCCTCCCTCTCTTTCTCTCTCTTGAGAGAGGGAGAGAGTGAGAAATAATTGGGAGAGAATTGGAAGAGAGAATGAGTGAGAAATATTAGAGTTTTGTCACTTTTTGAAAAAAATTCAATTTTTTTCAAATAAACGACATGTCGTTTATAATCTTATGCATCAGCAGCCAAAAACAAATGAATGACCAATCATCTACGGTGTCGAAAAACAAAACGACATGCCGTTTGTGTTGAACATCCAGAAGTCTAGTCGTTTTCTTGTCAGATGAACTACAAGTCGTTCACTTGAATACCGAACGACATTTCATTTTGGTCATTTGAACGACTTGTCGTTCGGCTTTCCTGAATGGGTCAGATTTCTCCTCTTTTTGCTGATGTGGACGATTGCCACGTGGCACTAATGGCCACATCATCACGCCATCAGTGCCGCATCAGTATTTTTAGTTTTTAACAAAATTAGTAAGTCGTGCCACAATTGTAAAAAGAAAAAAGCAAAGGTTGTGCTACTGGGTGTAATTTTTCAAAAGTCGAGACACAAGTGTAAAAATGAGCAAAGTTCATATTATTTTATATTATTAAGCCTTTTGCAAAATGTTAAAAGAAGCTCGATCTCTACAAATACAAATGTCAGTAGCAAAATCTAACACCCTGCTAGAATGATCTTCAACAAGATCGTTAGCAACAATCAACAATACATCACTTTAATTTTCAACCACATTAATTGAAGAATCACCAACTTTTTGCTTACCCTTCATCATCCCTTGTAAACTTTCAAGTCCTGCTTGAACTGTGGAAAACGAGATTGCATGTGACTGGTTTCTCTACAATAAAAACACTTAATAGTACTCATATATCTCAATCGAGATCTCGATCTTCCACCACAGTCACATGTCTTACAATTCCTCTCTCTTTCACCATTCTCTAAAGCTATGAGTATTTGAGGACCATTATTATCTTCTCTCATCATCCTCCCATTTCTCTTCAAAACTGTTATCATATCATTCAACTGCAAAGTAGTTTTCCCTAATAACATTGTTTGCACTAATGGCTTGAAAGATTTAGGCAATGATGCTTACATAAGCAATGACTGCCCTTCCTCCACAATTTCTCCCCCAAATTCAATAGCTGACAAACTAATTGATTTAAATTATTAATATGGTCATGCATATTACCTCATTCCTCCATTCTTAGGGTATACAGATCCATCTTCAGACACAATTGGTTAGTCAATGACTTCGATAAATAAGTGCTTTCCAATTTATTCCACAAATCTTTAGGAGATGTCTCTTTCAACACAATAGTTTTAATTTGGGGAGAAAGTGCTAATCTGATAGTGCTGGCAACTTTTCTTTGGATGATACTCCAATCTCCATCTTTCATACCGATACGACTTCATCCCCTAATGGGATGTTAATATGTTGTTGCACCAAATAGTCTTGAATCGTGCTCTACCATAGCATGAAATTTCTCTTTCCATAAAACAATGGAACCTCATACTTCAATGTCGTAGTCGACACTTCTCTACAACTCTGTTTCTACTCTTCCTCTATTCTCCTCCATGTAACAAACCTTACTCTCTAGTAACACTTATTGGGGCCCAAACACACAATCATAGTCACACAAGAAAACTAATAATAGAGAAAAGAAAAGAGAACACAAGAAATTTTTAATTTGATTCGGTCTCAATAGACCTACATCCATGATCTCCACTAAAATAAATATTACAATTTTTGGATGAACAACATTGCTAAAATCCTCACCCCCTCATAAACTCAAAGCTTAAGTTACGCTTTTAGTTAATTAGCCTAAGATTTGTGATACAAGACAACTAAGACTAAAGGTTTATTCATAGGGAAAATACTCTTTCACAATTCTACATCTAACCGTTGTAAGAGAAGTATTTTCTCCAAATATATTTCTAATCAATGTGAAATTTGTAGAGTTATCCCAACAATTTTGAAATAGAACTGCATGCATATTGTTGTACGAGAATTTCTTTTATCAAAACCAAACGGCTCTTTCTCACATGTGTACATCATTGATTTTAATGGAATTCATTTACATAAGCAGTGACGTCAAAGGTTTGGCTGGTCCTTATTTTTACTAGGAAAATTTTATTTATCTTATTAATTCATAAAATAATGCATTAAAATAAATATGGAAATTGTTTTACTATTGTTTTCACACGACTAGGAAACTGATGAAGGAGGAACGCTTGCCAATATTATGCATTTACAATTGATCTCACGTGAAAACAGTGTCTACACACTTGGTCATTCTTTTATAGGCAGATTTCTGTTTCTATTGTTTGTTTATTCATATGGGAGAACAAATTTATTAGCACCAAGTTAGAGGTGTCAAAAGCAAAAAAAAAAAAACCTAGTGTTGGCCCATATTGTCTGAATATGAACAGTATCTTGAATTTAAAGTAAAGTGGCAATTCTTTTTTATGAAGTGTTCTTTTGGATGGAATTAGTCTCAAATTTAAGATGGTATTAAAATTATTTTTGTGCAATGTGGACCTCCTCAGTCAAGTCGACCGAACTTTATTATCATTCGTTTGGACTCTTAAATTATGTTTACTCTACGAATTTTCAGCCTCTTTAACCCATTAGAGTTTCTAAAATATGTTCACCCGTTGGCCTTTCAAATGTATTACCGGATCGTACTTGAGAGAGTGTTAAGAATAAAATTGTCTTATATTGCCTAAATATAAATGGTCTCTTGGATTTAAATTAAAATCGAAATTTTCCCTACAAAGTTTTTTTGAAATGAAGTTAATCTCAAATTCAAGATATATATATTTAGGAGCACAAAAGGTAACTATACAGTGTTTGTTGAGGTATATTTTCAATCTATATTAATCTACCTCAACAATTTACTGCACAATCTACCTTTATAATCTACTTATACCAAATCTATCTCAAACAAATACATATCTATACACCAAAATTGAGACCATCAACATCTTATTATTGTGTTTTATGTTGTCCCCGTCTCCTTTTTTTTGTCACCATCTGTTTGACTTGTTGCATTAATTCCTTATAAATATGAGTAACTTATTATCGTGAATGAATTTTTCATACGTAGAAACTAAGCCTAAACAAAACTACAATGGATGGTGATCATCAGGAAACCAGAAACAATGCTCATGTATTAGTACTTCCTTTCCCAAGTCAAGGTCACATAAACCCTATGCTTCAATTCTCAAAACGCTTAGTCTCAAAAGGGATTAAAGTCACATTCATCACTTCCACTTCCATTAGCAACTTTACATACAACCAAACAAGTTCCTTCAACATAGAAACCATTTTTGATGGATTCAAACTAGGAGAACAATCATCAGTCACAGTCGACGAATACTTCAAGCGCTACATGGAAACTGTTCCACAAAGTTTGGAGAGGCTAATCCAGAAACATAGCAACTCAAAATGTCCCATCAATTGCCTCATATATGACTCGGTGTTCGCATGGGCTTTAGGTATTGCAAGAAAATATGGAGCCGAAGGAGCTAGTTTTTTCACTCAATCTTGTGCGGTTGAGACAGTATATTACTATGGTATTCAAGGAAATTTGAAGGAAGAAATGGGGTTCTACTCTTTGCCTTCAATGCCAGTAATAGAGGATCGTGATCTACCATCTTTCGATCGAGGTCCAGGCTCATATCCATCAATATATGGGCTCGTTTATGAACAGTTTTCCAATATTAATTACACAGATAGGATATTTTCGAACTCAGTTAGTCGTAAGTGAAATAGTAGAGGCTAAGATATGTTGGATGCAATTAACCGGTCAAAACCGGAACCGACTGACCAAAACCGGCGGTTTACGGTTTAAGTTCCGTTTTTAAGTTTTAAAAACAGGCGAACCGCCGGTTCAACCGGCGGTTAGAACAGGCGATTCCAACAGTTATTTTTCTTTTGTTTTTTTATTTTTTCAACTCTATAAATACCCCACCTTATTCTTACCAATTTTACACCATTTTTTCTCTCTCAATCTCTTCTA
>CAODLS010034699.1:0-17006 GCA_948243855.1 Flueggea neowawraea | reverse complement strand
GGTGATTGGGTTTTTTCAGCCTTCAGTACCTGGTGAGGCATTTTAGTAGTTTCAGTTAGTGCCCATTTGTTCAGGCCCCGTTTGTATAGTTTGTTAAATGCTCCACACCATGTTCATGTGGGATTTGTTTTTGCTTTTATTACTGTTCAGACATTTCAAATGCTTTAATTTGAAATTATTTTCGCAATTTATATTACATATGTTTTGTTTTTAATTCATAAAGATTAAATCTTTATTTGTTTTTCATATTTCTTTAAATATGATTATTGGGTAAATGTTCTGTTCTCTGAGGCTTGTGCGGGATGAGCTGGGCTCCTATAGACGGTTCACCTTGTACGTCGGTCATGGTCCCGGGAATGGGTTGTGACACTGGTACCGATCCGATATCGATTCCACTGTTTCGGATGACACCAGCGGAGTTGAAGGAATTGGAGACCCAATTGCGAGAATTATTGGACAAGGGATTTGTCCGACCGAGTGTTTCACCTTGGGGTGCTCCAATATTATTTGTAAAGAAGAAAGACGGTAGTCTTCGCATGTGTATTGACTATCGCCAATTGAACAAGGTGACAGTTAAGAACAAATATCTGCTTCCGAGGATAGATAATTTGTTTGACTAGCTACAGGGTGCGCAGTGATTTTTTAAGATTGACTTGAGGTCGGGATATCACCAGTTGCAGGTTAGAAGGGTGGACATTCCCAAGACAGCTTTTCGAACTAGGTATGAACATTATGAATTCCTAGTGATGTCGTTTGGTTTGACTAAAGCGTCAGCAACATTCATGGATTTGATGAACAGAGTGTTAAGGTCATACTTGGATCGGTTTGTTATCGTGTTTATCGATGATATATTGGTGTACTCAAAGAGTAAGGAAGAGCATGAGGATCACTTGAGGTCAATCTTACAGACTTTGCGAGAGCATCAACTGTCTGTAAAGTTCTCGAAATACGAGTTCTGGCTTGATCAGGTGGCATTCTTGGAACACGTGGTGTCTAAGGAGGGGATTATGGTAGATCCGAAGAAGGTAGATGCAGTACTCCGTTGGGAGAGGCCTAAGACCGCTACCAAGATCCATAGTTTCCTTGGTTTGGACGGGTATTATAGGAGGTTTATCTAGGATTTTTTTAGGATCGCAACTCTTATGACTCGATTGACGCAAAAATGAGTTAAATTTATTTGGTCTGATAGATGTGGAGATAGCTTTCAAAAGGTAAAGAGGTGTTTGACGAGTGCTCCAGTGTTAGTGTTGCCATCAGGCTATGGGGGATTCATAGTATATTGTGATGCCTCGATAGTAGGACTGGGTTATGTGTTGATGTAGCATGACAATGTAATTGCCTATGCGTGAAGACAACTTAAGAGGCATGAGCAAAATTACCCAACACATGACTTGGAATTGACAGCAGTTATGTTTGCACTCAAGATTTGGATGCATTACTTGTATGAAGAGACTTTTGAGATCTTCACAGATCATAAAGTCTGAAGTACATCTTTGGGCAAAGAGATCTGAATTTCAGGCAGAGACGTTGGTTGGAGTTGCTAAAGGATTATGATTGTACTATATCATACCATCATGGCAAGGCTAACGTCGTAGTCGACGCTTTGAGTAACAATTCGATGGGGAGTTTGGCTCACATCGAGGTTGAGAGACGACTTGCAGTGTCAGAGCTACAGAGATTGATGGAGAATGGAGTTGAGTTGCAGTTTGATGACTTCGGGGCTTTGCTTGGGCATGTGGAGGCGAGGCCTGTATTATTGGATCAGATTCGAGAGTTTCAGAAAGAGGATTATGAGATACAGAATTTGATCGAAAAAGTTAGATCATATTGTATACCAAGGTTCAGTGTTGATGATTCGAGAGTCCTTTGGTTTGGACTGAGATTATGTGTACCATCATTTGGTAGGCTGCGCGAGGAGATTATGACCAAGGGTCACAACTCCAAATATTCTGTACACCCGGGGTATATCAAGATGTATCAAGATCTTCGAGAGTCATATTGGTTGCCGGGGATGAAGAGAGACATAGCTGAATTTGTTAGCCGGTGTTTGACCTGTCAGCAGGTTAAGTTCGAACACCAGCGTCCTTCTAAATTGATGCAACAATTACCTCTTCCGGAGTGGAAGTGAGATCGCATCACGATGGATTTCATTGTTGGGCTGCCAAGGACACCTTCGGGATATGACTCGATTTGGGTGATTGTGGATTGACTGACGAAATTGGCACATTTTCTACCTATTAAGACGACATATGGAGCGGCACGATTGACAAAATTGTATGTCGATCAGATTGTATGCTTATATAGTGTGCCAGTTTCCATAGTGTCTGACAGAGGACCACAGTTTACATCGCAGTTTTACCGTAAGCTGCAGGAGGAGTTAGGTATTCGATTGGACTTCAGTACAACATACCATCCGCAAATCGATGGTCAGTCTGAGCGTACCATTCAGACATTAGAAGATATGTTGAGAGCGTGCGCTGTGGATTTTGGTGGGAGTTGGGATTCTCACTTGCCATTGGTAGAGTTTGCGTACAACAATTCGTACCATTCGAGTATCGAGATGACGCCTTACGAGGCTTTGTATGGGAGAAAGTGTAGATCTCCCTTATGTTGGGCTGAAGTTGGAGAGAGAGAGAGCCATTGGGGCTAGATTTGATTTTGGAAATGACTGAGAAAGTGAGATTGATCCAGCAGAGGATCCAGACTGCTCACAGTAGTCAAAAGAGCTACGCTGACCTGAAGTGTAAACATTTGGACTTTGAGATTGGAGACCATGTATTCCTTAAAGTGTCACCAATGAAGGGTGTCATGAGATTTGGAAGGAAGGGCAAGTTGAGCCCGAGGTACATTGGTCCACTTGAGATCATAAGCCGAGTTGGAGCCGTGGCATATGAGTTGGCGTTACCACCTCAATTTGCTTCATTTCATCAAGTATTCCATAAATCACTTCTGAGAAAGTACGTTGCTGATCCATCTCACGTTCTGGCACCTCAGTATGTGGAGGTCCAATCCGACTTGTCTTACGATGAGGATCCTGTGAGGATTGTTGATCAACAAGTTAACAGGTTGCGGAACAAGGAGATTACTTCGGTGAAAGTGATATGGAGACATTATTTCGTTGAGGAGGCCACTTAGGAGGCCGAGAAGGAGATGCGGCGTAGATATCCACACCTGTTTGACGCAGCTGATCCGTAGGTCAGTATATCTTTTTGTATTTTTGCATTCTTTGCATTTCATATGCATTTCTGCATAAGCATTTGCATACTGGTTCGTAGACTGAGTGTTGAGTATACACCGTCTATGTTTGGAGTTGTTAGTCCAGATTTTGATCTGAGGATTTTGGGAATCTAGGTGATCTTAGATTCAATTTGATTGTTTCAAAATTCGAGGATGAATTTCTTTTAAGGGGGAAGTATGTAATATCCCGCTTATTTTATCCAGAATCTCGTAGTAATCAGAAGTGATTTTGAGTTGGGATGTTGACCATTGAGTTTGAGATGAGTTTGAGGGTTGTGTTGCATGTGTTTTGCACGTTGGAGGACATCTACGTGCTTAGTACATGGTACTGTGCACGTAGTCGATGGCTGAAACTTGACCGTGAATGTGCATTGAGTGCAACGTACACTGGAGGTCATCTACGTGCACAGTACTATATACTATGCACGTAGATGGGGATGAGTCGACAGAGAGTATGCCTTGTTTTGACTGTGTGCGTTGTATGGGTTGCTGTGCACGTTGTTCATTCTTTGGGTGTGACCCGTGAGCACGCTGAGGCCTTCTACGCACACAACAGGGGGTGGAACGCACGTAGATTGTAGATCTGAATGAGGGGCTTCAGATTTTCCATCTAAGTACATTGTGTGGGATGCTACCTACGTAGAGCACGGCTCTATGTACGCAGAACCCCTACTATGCGCGTAGATGTGTTCTTTTTGGGCGACTGTGCGTGCAAAGCAACATGTCAGCCGTGAGCCTATAAATACCCCTATCTACCATTCCTTCGGTCACAACTCATCTCAACCACCAGAGCACTTTCTCATTTACTTCTCTGTGATTTTCTTTGTTTCTCCTTACTTATACAACGGTTCTAGAGGTAAGAATCATCTATTAATCTCTTATTTTCTTTAGTTCGCGTTGCATTTGGGCGTTCTAGGGTTCCGACCAAAATTGGAATTTGGTTCGGATCTTTCCATTTCTGATGGAATACAAGTTAATAGGAGTTAGAGTATGGTTGTTTGATACTAGTATCTTGAAGTTTAAGCATCGATTTCGTGGGATTTGGTGTTTGAACCAAATGGGTTTCTCTACAACTGGGTTTCAGGTTTTACTAAATTTCTTGTCAAATCTGGTGTTATTTCTGATGTATCTTGATAGATATGAGTTAGAACTTCACAGATTTAAGCTGGGTTAAGAGATTTGACTAGCTATTTGGCATGGGTCTTGGAAGTCTGAGATTCATAGTTGAGATTTGGAAATATTTTGACTTTGTTTGTATAGTTGGATGATGGATATATGTTCATGAGATCGATTTGAGTTAGTGTGCATGTTCGTCTCGTTGCGGACCGAATGACGCATGATCTTTGGCTCGAAAGTGATAGATTCACTTTCATTTGTTTAGACGACTTTGAGAGTTTGCATTTGCATTGCATATCATACATTTGATATTTGTCACAGTACCGCATTGTGATATTTGTGATGTGTTATGTGTACAACTTCCTGTTCTTGCCAGCTAGATCAGCCACCAGCGAGTAAGACTTGACTGGTGTGGCAGTTTGGATTGCCAGGTGAGTGAATAGAAGTTTCAGACATATTGGTTGTGTCTCAAACTCTATTTACATATTTTTGATGTGTTGGATTTTATCTGAAAATGACTAATCTAAAGGATTAACTGAGATAAAACTGGTTATTTGTGTAATAATTGGTTTTGGTTTTGAACTGATATATATATATATATATATATCTTTGATATGATTTGAAATGCTGGATTGCATGATATGATTTTGTACTATACGATAGTACGTTACCTGTGCTACTAGGTATGTAGGCTTTGGTATACCAATGATTGATAAAGCCCAGCTACCAGGGTTGTCGGTTTCCATGTTGCCCTGATCAGACACATGATTTGTTTATGATAGAGGCGAGTCCTCATCACTATGGCTGGTCCACACATTTCTTGATAGTTGGCAGAGTCCATATCACGCTTGCTTAGTCCCATATCGCTTCTATATGTTTTGACATGAAAATGATGATTTAAAATCTTAAATGATTTTAATATGCCTTCATGCATGTTGTTTGTTGTGATTGCAAATGGTTTCGAAATGGATTTTCGTAAGGCTGCTATTGTATAGCGTGTATATTTATATATACTTATGAATACTGCTTGTGGTATTTGCGAACTGTTTTCAAAACAGACTCTGTGAGGCACGTATGAGACGCTCTGGAGTATTATTCCTACTTGGATTCACCCCCGTTTTATTTCTGTTGTGGATGATTCTATCTTCCAGGTGCACAGATTTTGGTTTCGGCATACATTCCACATCTCAGACACCCGTGAGGAGACATTTTGGTTAGTGATGCCTATTGTTCGGGCTTCTTTTATTTTGTAGAGCTCCGTACCAAATTACTATAGGTTGTTGGGTTGTCTGTATACTCTGATATATTTATTGTATTTGGTTTTACCAGAGTATATGATTTGTATACATTTTGGTATTTGTTTATATATATTGAGTTATATATAAATTGTTTTAATTACAAAATGTTTTTCTAATAAATGTTTTGGAAAATTAAATGATGGGTAGCAATTCTGATTCTTTGGAAGGCTTGTACGGGATAGGCCGGGATTCCATAAACGGTCTGCCTCGTACACCGGTCATGGTTTCTGGAATGGATCGTGACATTATGTTTTTGTTTAGGGTTTCAAGATTTTGTTTCTCTTCCCTCCCACTTCCACCACAATCGATGTCGTGAGACTTCTATGTCCATTGGAGTCTTGCAAGGACAGATACTCCTTCATCTTATTCATCTTTCCATTAATAGCCTTCTAACTGCCACAGAAAAATCGAGCTCTGATCAAATTTCGGTTGCAAGTGGTAGCCGTGAATCTTGGCCAAATCCTAGTATCAATAACACCAATAACAAGATCCAACTTGAGAAGAAGGGAAGTTGGACGGCGTCATTTGGAAAGGGGATAGAGAGGTGAAGGAAGATTCCTATCAGTGTTGGTGGGTAGGGAAAATGGAGGGTTTAAAGTTTGGTTGGACTTGAACGATAAAGGTTTTGGGTTGGTCATGGATTGAAGAGGTGGAAAACAGAAGGAAGACTAATGTTGAGAGAAAAAGGACGAGGAAGAAGGAGGAAGACATGGAGTTAAGACGGCTTAGTGACTGGGAATGAGAATGTAATACCCCGCATTGTTATAGTCAGAATATTGTAGCATTCCATTCGATTTCAAGGTGATTTGTGTGGGGATTCTTGATTCTTGAGTTTGAAATTCTTTTGGAGTCAATCTGCATGCATAAGGCATGCCGGAGGTCATCTACCTGCGTTGAAGGAGGATCTATGCACGTTGATCGACGTTTAAGATGGACCTTGAACATGCATAAGCACGTCTACGTGAGTGGGAGAGCTTTTGAACATGAACCGTGAGCGAGTGAAGTGGTCTACGTGTATTGCATAGGGTGGAACGTACGTTGAATTTTTCCCCTGATACAACATTATTCAAAACCATGATGGCATACTGCGCACGTAGATGTGTTCTTTCTTGGCGATTTTAAGTAAAACACAATGTTCGGCTTTATGGGTCTATAAATACACCCAACTGCCCTTTCTTCGGTCATAACTCACTCCAACCACCAAAATTACTCACTCATTCATTTCTATCCATCTTTTTTTGGTTCTCTTTCCTTCCACTTCGATTTCTAAGGTAAGAAACACTCTTTGATTCTTTCTTTCTCTTTTTTTTTTTTATTATGATTTGTACATCTAGGGTTTTTGGCCGAGGTTGATGATTGTTCTGATTCCTTATTTATTGTTGGAATGGGGTTTGATTAATGTTATAATATGGATGTTTGAGGTTGAAATCATAATATTTAACTTTGGTTTTGGTGTGTTTTGGAGTTTGGACGAGTTGGGTCCGTTTGGAGCTAGAGTTCTGGATTTTGATGATTTCCTTATTAGATTTAGAGTTGTTTCTATTATATCCTGATGGATTAGAGTTAGAAATACTTGATTCATGATTGGTATTGGCAGATTAGACAAGTTGTATATATGGGTTAGGGTTTGGACGGATTTTTTGTGATTTTTTAAGGAATTTAAGTTATTTTTTGGTAATTTAATTATAGATTCATGCTCTTGAGGTTGATATTTACCAATGTGGGTATTTAGATCCTGTTTCTATCGGTTGAATCAAAAGTTAGACTGTTTGTGTAATTTGCCATTGATGACCAGATGTGATATTTGGTATCTAGGGGTCAAAATGTGATTTTGTATACTTGAGGATGGAAATAGATTTTTGGGTTTTGTTTGGGCATGTAAGTTGCATATGCATGTGCACGTATTTCGATACAACCACAGTATCAGTATCTCGATTGCTTTGTTTCTGATATACTTTGTTTTTTTATGTCTGTTTCAGCTTCTTGCTCATGTTAGTGTAATCAGACTGCCGACAGTGGTGCCTGTCTGCCTGACTGTTAGAACTTGGACATCCAGGTGAGTGAATGACAGCTTCAGACACATAACTATGTTTCGAAACTGTATCTGTTGTTGTTGTGTTGTGACACCTACTTTGAATTTGGACTAATCTAAAGATTGATTAATTTAATAATTGGACTATGTGAATTAATATTCAAAACTTTGTTTTTGAAATTCTATATGTATACGTATATATCCCCTCTTTGTTTTTGATTCTGAATTGCATGCTCTGTTTCTATATATTATGAAATTATGTATTTTGTATCCGATGCGAGACGCCTAGCTACGGGGTACGTAACCTTTGGTATACCAGTGTTTTGACAAATCCCAGCTATTAGAGATGTTGGTAGCCATGTGTCCCAGCCCGACACATGATTTGTTTTTTATTAGTGGCAGAGTCCACGATTACTACACTTTGATTGATTGATGCACATCTCACCGTTGATATGATCAGTCTCACACTATTTATACTCTGTTTTTTTACTCTAATACTAATAGTATCGTTATGCCTGTGTGCATGTATTTGCTTTTTGTGAAAACGTTTTTGAAACGTTTCTTTTTCTGAAATTGTATTATGTATGTAGTGTGTATATATTTATATACTTTTCTATACCGGCATGTGGCAGTTTTTGAACAGTTTTCAAACCAGTCTTTGTGAGGCATGTATGAGGCGTTCTAGAATGTCATTCCTCACTGGGTTCTAACCCCCTTTATTTTCTTTGTTTCTTGTTTCTCTCCATCTTATTTTTCAGGTGGATAGTGTTTGACTTTGGCAACTACACCGCATATTGGATACCAGTGAGGCGTCTTATTGGTTAGTGATGCCTTTTTGATCGGGCTCTTCTGTTTTTGGTATAAAACTCTATACCGAAATATTGTAGGGTTACTGGGTTGCCATTAGTATTTTAGTATATTTATACTGGTGTTATCCACCAATATTATTTTGTTAAATATTTACTTATATATTTGATTTGTAAACTTGTTTTTATATTTCATATATTTTCGAATGATAAATGTTTTAATGAACGGTTTTAAATGAATAAGTTGGGTAGCATTTCTAATTTCTAAAGCTTGTGCGAGATGGACTAGACTCTCATAGACGGTCCGCCTCGTACGCCGGTCATGATCCAGAAACGAATTGTGACATGTTACAATTAATAATTGAATGGGATGACTCTTTATTGAAGGAAATAAGAAGTTACAACTAATGATCTAAAGAGGTTGAATCTAAAGAGGAAATAAGAAGCCATCAGGAGAGATGATTTGGGAATATACGTGACGCTTGCATGGTCAGATCTTATGAAAGGAAATAATCTCTATTCAAAGAAAGAAAGGTCACCACCATACAAGAGAATTGACTGCTGGAGAGTTGATTGCTGAATTTTAGGGCTTGATTGTTGGAGAGCTAACTACTGGAAGATTTAAGAGCCAATGAGAATCAATCAAACCTTGATTCAAAGAAGATTTGATTAGAAGATGGACAAATTTTCCCACAAGTTTCACTATAAAAGGAGACCACGACATAATTCAGGGACCTTTTTTTTTTTACATTACACTACACCTCTATGGGTTATACCCATCTCCCTTAATCTTTAATTCTCTATTTTTTTCTGCCCACTTAGCTTTCTTTTATTCTCACTTAGCCTTTTTTCCAATATTTTGCACTCAATTTTTATTTTTAATAAAATCTCTCTTTATCATTATGTTTTTACAAATTATTCAAAAGTGCAAAGATCCATTAAGTTAAGTTTAGTCCATTTACTAGCTACATTAGATTAAAAAGTTGGGTAAAACTATGAAAATCTCTTTTCAATTTGGATAAACTTAAAGTTCCATAGCATGCAACACACTCAATTAAGTGGCAGCCTTGTCTTTCTAAACGAATTGGAAAGCATAAACCTTGTCAGGAGATTGAAGAAAACTACACTAAAAGGTTATTTTCTAGACTCGTACTATGAAATCTTACCACGCAATTTTAATTATACATATGTATTTGACTCTCATCTTATTTTTGTTAGCTTTATATTTAGAGTATCCGTTTTTAGATGCAATAACAGATTAAAAAATTATTAAATTAAAAAATGACGCATGCTTTTAATATTACAATATTAGTAAATATACAATAGATAATTAGTTCAATATAGTAGAAATTAATAGTCGATGCACATTAGGTAAATGTATTATACATTTTTTACATTAATGTTTTGAATGAATCACAATTGGTAATTTATCTAGGCACCAACACTTCCTCACAGCTCCAATCTTGAGTACGCTATAGTAGCAAAATTATCTAGTGGACTAATTATATTTTGGGTCTTAACATAGCTTAGTTGTCTTTAATTTTGATAATGTTATTAATCCTGAAGAAGAATTTACATATGTCGTGATCATAGAAACAGTTTTATTTTCCCTTTTAGAAAGGTAATCACGTTTATTATTCATATTCAAAAGTTGTATGAAAATCACTCTTTTGAGGTATCTTTTGAAAAATAAAATATTTCTTTAAAATTAAATTAGGCAGAAATAACAGATTTTTTTAACAATTCACAGTAAACAGACAGTTGAATCTTAGCAAGTCAAGTTAACAATCATAAAAGTCCTACATTTGATTTAAGTATGACCGAATTCCAAAGTTTATAAAGAAACTAACTTTATATAAATTCCAAAATTTATACTCCCCACGTTCTATAGACATATTTTTTTATTTTGGATGTCTTAAAATATAATCACACTTTTTTTATATTTATTATTAACGAAGTTATAAAATTATTTTTATTTAATATCTTTTTTTAACTAATTTATTAATTACTAATATATTCACTAAAAGACATAAATAAAAAAATTTATAAAACTAAATAAATTTAACTATTAAAATTATCATTCTTTAATCTCGTAAAAAAACAGTTAATGCCAATTATTATACGACTGGAGTAAGAATCTAACTTTACATGTACTAACTCTAATTTCATAGTAAAAAAAAAAAATTGAAATATTGGATTTAATGATCTAAATGCTTATAATTTGATATCTCTAAAAAGATTTGCTATTGCAAATTTCTGAATTTATCAATTTGTAATTTATTTTATTATTTTTTACTTAATAAACGGAATTTATCGAAAAAGGCGCATGAATGCTTCTTGATCTTTGTAGAATTTTCTGTGCCTAGGTATTTTCTTTTTCTTTTTCACTTTCTTTTTTCTTTTGTGGAAAGTGAAAAAGAAAATGGTAAGAAACACAACAAACAGGCTTTTTAGAGACAACAGTCTTCAAAGAGACGTGAAGTCGTGAAGAGGTGAAGTGTCGTCGCAATTAATGCAGAAAGTTGTCACTCTCTTTCTCTCTCTAAAAATATTAAATTAAAAAAAAAAAGAAAAATAGACACTTTCAACATTTCCACTTTTTCTCCGTAACCGGAAAAGGACAGAAGACTAAAGTTCACGCGTCACGGCGTCAGCTTTTTCAAAATCTCTTTTTCTCGTTCAAACCTCCCAATTTATCGCGATATTTTAAAATTAAAAAAGAAAATTGAAAATTATAAAAGAAAAGTTGATAACCTTTGAAACACCAACGGCCATGATTAATCTTTCAATTTGTGATCGTGTAGAAGCAACAATCTTCCAACCATTAGATCTACCCCACACTCATTTGTGGACCCACCAAAATTATTGAAATTTCATTTTGTAGATTATTATTATTATTTACTCAATTCAAATTTGTAAAACACTTTTTTGTATGAATTATGAATTAGTGAATTATTTTCTCGTCTTTGCTAATTATGATCCTTAATTAATTAACACCTTTTGTCTTGGCCCTACATTGTTCTATTGGTAATTTTTTTCCCATCTCACAAAGAGTACATGTAACTTTTTAGAAACGTTTATAACCACCAAACCTATTGAGTAGTCCAAAAGATATATGTGGAAAAAAAATTAAATTTGAATTTATCAATTTCTTTCGAAAATGGAAGACCAATCCACTTGAAACACTAAATCAAAAATTAGTTAATGAAGTATCAATTGATATACTAGATATAGCTTGAGCATAGTTCTTCTAAAATTTTTTGAAATATGAATCCATCAATTGTGATAGATCAAAATATTTGTTTATAATAAATTTAATTCATAATTTTTTTAAAAGAAGTAGAAAAGGTCAAAATTAATTTTTCATAAGATGTAAAAGGAAAGAAACAAAATGTGGTAAAATCTGTTAAAAATCAGTTGGGCTCTGTTTGGTGTTGTGGTGTGAGAAAGTCCGATCACCAAATGATTGACAAATAGTATTGTATTTATTTTTTATAAACGTGAAAATTATTTGGCTAAAAGTGTGGTAGATGGTTTTATTATCACGATCTGTTTTTTGACCATAACTAATATATAAGGCGGACAGTCTATAAAAATTTAGTTTATTTTGCACAAATTTTAAAGAATCAGAAACTATATCCAATTATTTATTTATAAAAAATATTTTTAATAAAACCATTTATGGAATATCATATGGATATATGAATATAAAATATATCATGTAACAAAATATAATATACGTGAAATCATATACAAGACGATCAAATCGTAAGTCAGAGTACCAAAAGACAAACTATGAAAACCTAGTAACCCAACAGTATCTCGGTGAGGAGCTCTAAAATAAAAGAGTAACCCTACCAAAAGGGCGTCACTAACCAAATCAATAAGCGCCTCACTGAGTAGAGATGTCAAATAGTTACCGAGTCAGAATGTCAACCTGAGAAATGGAAACAAAATAAACAAAGAAACAAAAGAGGGTTAGAATCCAGTGAGTGACAACACTCCAAAATGCCTCATATGCGCCTTACAAAGATTGATTTAAAAACCATTTGAAAACTACCACATGCAGGTATAAGAATAGATTATATATAAGTATACACACTACATACATAGTACAATTCTAAAAGAACGTTTCAAAACGTTTACATCCAAAGCAAATACATGCATTTTGGCAAAATAATACTAATAGTATTAGATTCGAAAACAAAGTATACGTATCATGGGACCAATAACAATCGTGGTGTGGTCTATGTCACTCAACTACCGTATAATGATTGTGTACTTTGTCACTAATTCATAAACAGGTCATGTGTCGAGCCGAGACACATGACTATCGACAACCCCGATAGCTGAGTCATGTCAAAACATTAGTATACCAAAGGATGCGTACTCCGTAGCGAAGGCGTCCCATAACAAAATTCGAAATAATTTATCCAAAACAGAGCATGCAATCCAAAGTCAAAATTAAACGGAAAGCATATATATAAATATATATACGTACTTTTCAAAACAAAAAGGTTGGTATTTATTCACATAATCCAAATTATTTAATTAATCAATCCTAATATTATTCAGATTTCAAATACGTATCAAAAACCAAAAATATATCAGAAATAAAGCAAATAAGACACTGGTACTATGGCTGACCAAAATACGTGCACACGCATATGAGGATTCAAACACACAAACAATGCCTGAAAATCCATTTCGGTTAAAGATCTATCACTAACGCCTCAAAAATTAAAATCTATGTTGAATTACGATTTGGTCCTCGAACCTTGTACAATTACAATTTAGTCCCCGGAATATATAATTCCTTAAATTGCTCCAAAAATTCCAAAATTATTAATGAGATCCCAAAATATTCAAATATGCCTAATAAATCTCCAATTATCCAACAATTAATAATTTAACCAAAAAATGCAAAATATCATTATAGTACCTTATGTCAAGTTACCGTTTAGTCCAATTTTCGATCCTCTCGATTTCAAACTATTCCGATTATACCATACACCTCCTAACATCCTCTAGAATATAAATCAAACATCCAATAGCATCAAACAACTCAAAATTCACCAAATTTTTCATCAAACCCGTAACACTCTATCACCATTAATAGATCACCAAAAATTTCTCAACAATCACTTGTTTTCTTGCATTCCTTAGACCCACAAACATTATACCATCAAAAGCCCTCTCAAAACCATCAAGAAACACATCAAAATCATTACACACAAGCCATTTTTGGATTCATTCATACCCATTTCAAGAATTGCAAAAATCCATTCAAAACAACCTAGTTTAAGCATTTATGAAGTAAAACTCATCATAATCCATCACTCTTTAACTCCCCATTGTTGAAAAATCAACAAGAAATCACAACCCTAGCTCCAAAACTGTCAACCAACAACCCTTACATCTATTCAAGGAAATGCAACAAGAAAATGGAAAATAAACCAATAAAAGTTGAAAAATTTACCTCTAGATTGTAAGGAGGGCAGATGGAGAGCAAGAGGGAGTGATTTGGGACTGATTTTGGGTGGAAAATGGTGAAGAAAAGGGTGTGTGACCAAAGGAGAGTCGCACGGAGGTGGGGGAAGGGGTATTCATAAGCAAAACAGGGCGAAACGACAGCGTTTTGGGGCAGTTGGCGTCTTCTCGTTCAAGATATGGGCAGAGACACGACCATGTCTTTGACCATGTACCTGCCCAGAACAAGAACACCGGCAAGGCGTCGCCAAAAATGAATGGTTTCATCCCTTTTCTCTCTTTTTCGGGACACGGACGACATCACATGTCCGTGTTTGTATCCATGCATGCCCAAAGTCCTTTGTTTTCTCGCCCAAAATACTTCGTTTTATCGTGCCATCATCCAATATAATTAATGAGACAAAAATCAACCTAAATCTTTCAATTATGAAAGGCTAAAAACTCCAATTTCATGAATTTCACTCCAAATCAAAAATTAAAGTCGATTTTTTTACAATTAATTACCATCGAAAGGAGCGAAATATTACATTTTTTTGCAGTGAAGAAAAAACAACGAATCTTAGTTTTTTCGAATCGTTGTTTTAAACGATATTATAATTACGAATCATAATTTTTTGTTTATTATCAAACACTTAAAAATTATGATTAATTTCAAAATATAATTTTATAATTTCAATACAGTTTTAATCTCAATGCCATATAGACACTTAATGAAGGAGGTGAAAGTGTGGTGCAGCGTGCGGGCACTAAACGGGGAAGAAAAAAAGTTTAGGGTGAAGTGTGATAATGTACGCAAGGAAAAGACGTAGAAGAAAAGGCTCGTGAAAAGGGTAGAGCTAAGAAGAAACAGTTGGTGATGAGTGAGGTCGCTCGAAAAACGCGTAAAAGTTAAGTGAGGGCGTGCGTCATATAAAAGGCCATATTATGATTATTCTTTTTCTTTTCTTCTTATGAAGACAAATACGTCCACACAATTGTCGTCAAAAGTTATAATTTTTAATTACTTTGTTAATTTTATTTGGAATGCTTCCAATCCCCAAAAGTTACATTTCGTTGTTGTAGCAGTTACTTGCAATATATATCACCCGCGAACTTCTTACTTTTCTTACTCGATATTTAACCAATTAATTCACTTAAAAATTTAAATTAATAGTTGTTTATATATTCCATCATTGGCTGCTTCAAAATTGTATTTAATAAAAATGGTATAATATTATTTTCTTAGCACTATAAGGAGGAGAAGAAACTTATAAAAAAGGAGAAGAAAAAATAAATAAATAAATAAAAACATGGCCAAATTGGATATGGTTTTTAGCATAGTGCTCGTAGTAATAAACTTGGTTGACGACGGGCATATGTGAGGAGGAAACCGAAGGAGAATATTCATAACAAACACATGGAAGTCAAGGAACGAAAATTAATAAACTAATTTTGGTAGTTAAGATCATTTGTCAATCATATAATGAAACTATTAGAGCATGTCTAATCATACTACTCTTCTCTTTCTTCAAAATATAACATTTTATTTTACTATTTATCTCAAAATCTTAAACTCAACTCCACTTTCATTATAATCTACATCACTTTTTCATTTTTTTACTAATAAATTAGTTAATATTTTTTTCGGAGCTACAATACCTTAATAAAATTAAACCATCACTATTCACTCTAAATACAATTTATTTACTTTATCAATAAAATATTTACTTTTTAATATTTTCTTTCTCTAATACACAAATTTCGAAAAAAATTAACACACAAATAAAAATAAATAATATTTTTGACTCTCTAAATTTATTTAAGCAGTTGGATATGCTCGTAGTAATTAATGCTCTATGAAAACAACAACTTGCTTATTTTTTCATTAATTACTATTTCGCTTGTAATTAATTTTTTATAGTCGTTAATCGTAAAATTTAAACCTAGAAACTAACTTAATTTTATTGATTATTAATAAATAAATTAAGTTCGAGAATAACATGTTAAATATTGAACTAATTTGGTTGATTATATATAATTAATATAAGAGCATGTATCATAATCATCATCTCCATGGTGAGTTGATCATAGAGAAGGATGATCCAATATGAAGCAAATTTGAACTTCAACAAACTAATTAAATGATGGGTTTTATTTATACGGCGGTCGCATTATTGGTACGTAGGATTTTGTATATTGAAAATAATATAATTGGGGGAAAAAAAAAGAAAAGAAAGAAAGAGAGGAGACATTAAATGAGATTTTGGGTTCAAGTCAAATAAGACAAAGAAGTTGTCAAGTTTCTTGTCTTTGAAAACCAAATATACATAGGGAAGGAATTTTACTCTGAAACAAAACAATGAAAACATTTTTTTTGTATTTTGTTTTAATTTGTTCTTTAATTACAATTGCCCACCTCTCTTGCTCTATTCAATGCCAACCGTATCTCGGCATGTGAAAATTTCCCTATTTCCACTTAAAACGTCTTATACAATTATTACTACCACGGAATTAATTCAATTTTCTTTGCCATTTTTTAATAAAAATTATTATTTTTAAGTCAATAAAAAAAATTATTTACCCTTCAAGATACAACGGGGAAATTATAATCATAGATTCTACTAATTTATATAAATTTAAAAAGTTTATTATTTATGGCAAAATTAAAAAAAAAAGTTATATTCTATAATTTATTTACACAATTTTATTTTATAATTTTATTACAAACAAACACATCCTACTCAATCAACCATCTCAACATTAAATGATGTAAGGTATTGATTGGCTCACATTATTTCCAGATAGCGACCCAACTCATGAAAATTAATTAAGTTGAGGCTTAAAAATATATTTTTCACCAATCGGTTAAGAGACTTTATGCCCTGTAAAGCCCTATCATGGTCAGTACCCATTTACGTGAAACTCAATTTAAAATTAAATTATAAAAAATAAATTAAAAAATATATGAATATTAAAATATTGTTAGAGAGAGAAAGAGATTGATTTGAGTAGTAAAGTTAGAGAGAGGAAGAGTAAGTATGAAAAGGC
>CAODLS010034554.1:0-15447 GCA_948243855.1 Flueggea neowawraea | reverse complement strand
AAATCTCCATATATTCCTCAAAATATCCTTAAACTACCAATAGGTCCTCCATAAGTTAGAATTCTCAAATTCATTCTTGAACCCTCAGAAATTACTCTTTAATCCTTAACTTATAAAATTACAATTTAGTCTCCATAAATTCTAGAATTTACAAATCTATACCTTAACTTTTCCAAAATTACATTTCTAGAGCTCAAGTTTCTAAAATTACAAATCTAGCTTCAACTTTTCAGAATTTAAAAAAATGTCAACCTAAAGTTTTATTCTCAAAAATACCAAACATTCGATTCAATCAATACTCGATGTTTCAATATGTCCACATTGCCCCTAAACACCTTCATAAACATTAATTAATCATCAATTCCATCAAACAAACTCCAAATTGCTCCAAAAATCATCAAAACCGAACCTAACCCTAGCCAACACAATAAATCATCAAATCTGTAGATTCAAGGCTTGAAACATGTTCATTTAACCTCAATGAACTCTAATCTAACAACCCTTAGCATCCATTAACTCAGAATCATTCAAAAATTTGAATCCTAAACTCATTTGGTCAAAAACTGATTTGATGGATTCATGCATGAAAGAAATGTTAAATCCAAGAAAAAGATGTAATTTTACCTCTTAAAATGGTTATGGATGATGGACGAACTAAGCTCTGAAGTCTCATACGAGTTGAGAGAGTTGTGAGTGATTTAGGAGAGTAGAAATGAGACAATCAGGTTTGTTCGACGCTTTAAAGACGTTTGAAGCACACCTCACGTACGTCAATCTATGTCTCGCGTACGTTAGGGTACCCTTACGTACGTGTATGGACATCTCACGTACGTTATCGGGGCTCAAAATCAATTCTGGACGCACCAGACCCGATCTTACGTACCTCATTGTTCATATCACGTACGTGAATCATCATGGAAACCCAGCACACATACGTCAATCGTTGAAAACACGTATTCTACAAAAACAGTGCCTTATGTACATTAGCCTAAACCTTACGTACGTAAGAGTTCCTTTACATGCGTTATTCTTGTACCTACGTGCGTTGGTTGGCTTGTTTATCCTTTCTTGACTTCTCTTATTACCGAACTTGTCCCGGATCAATTCTAACACTTAACAACATCCAACCTAACATGATTTCATCATAAACATCATTCACTATCCATTGGTATTCTCAAAAGTCTTCCATGTCATATTCGAAAGTTATAAGGATCATAATTGGAAAGTACGGGATATTACAATGTTCCTAAATTAATTACCAGAGAAACATGATTTCATCAAATTTTGTTTAGTGCAATGAATTGTAGATCTATTCTCATGGAAGTTTCATAGAAGTGGCAAAGTGTAGTAGTTAATTACCAGAGAAACATTGCCATGTGTGGAATTCATAGTCAGTCTTAATGTCCATACTTCAAATCGGTGTTGTAAAGCAAATATTAACAACTTTATGTAGATTTAGTAAGAAATTAATTTACTAAATACATTAATATTTTTCCGTTGTTCAAATAAAAAATCAAACAAAAGTAAAAACATTGCTCTCCTTCGAATTTATGCCTTTGCAATTACAATATTAGTTAAAAAAAAACCGAGTAAGCCAAATTGTATATTTAATATTTAAAGCGAGAATTGCATTTGTCATTATAAATATAGGATTAGAAAGTCTCCATGACTAATATGCAACATCAACATGCATGTCTTAAAGGTCTATGATTGAAACTTCCTAGAAATGGGCTTGCTTGAGCAATCATTATTTATCCTTTACTTCAATCATTTTAATTTGTTTTTTCTTGAAAGAAATTTCCTTCTAAATTGTTTTAGTTTAGTTTCTTTAAATAATTATAATGATTTTTCTGTTAAAAGGAATCCAACCATTAACTTTGACATTGGCAACACACACATTTGACATTTAAATAAGTCATTTTTCAACGACAATGCTTCTTTAAATTGAAATATTTTTTTTATTATAAAAAATAAACCACTAAAATTTAGTTTCAACCCACTCTTCGTATCACTTTTTATCTCTAAAAATAAAGTAAATAGTAAATTTCACTAGCTATAAATAACTAGTCAAAATAAGTCTCTATTTTGCATGTCATTAATAAAATCAATGTACTTTATTTTCTTTTTCTTCACTCTCCTAAATATTCAATTATCTCCTCCAATCACCATTCATTTCTTTTAATTTTATTTTTCATTATATAATTTTAAATAGTTGAGTTAAAGAATAGCATTAAAATCAAATAAATGTTTCACTCTTTATATTTAAAAAATATTAATTATACTCTCTATTTATAATTTAACTATAAAAAATATTATTGGAGGTGCTCTTAATATAATTCACTTAATTGTATCAGCGTGTTGTACAATTGAATATTAGTAATAAATAATTCTACCGCTTGACATGTGTCTTGTGTATTAAATGTGGTAAACAATTATTATTATTTTTTTGATCGAGGCTCAACTCCACAGTAGGAGGCTTTAAGCGCACATCTGCGTGCCGTAAGAATTGAACTTAGGATGCACTGCATCAACCGGGTAAGCAATTAATTATTGCATATATATACATGCCACATTGTTAATTATTCGAATGTACATGTCACATTTTCTACCTCGAAACAAACACCCCTACGATCAATTAGAAATTTGAGTTGCCAAGCTGTGATAGCGATATAACAATGGCCATATCTTACTGGGGCTACTGCTGCTACAAGCAAAAACAGAGAACGAATATTAATAAGATGGCATGATTAATTGTGTTATGGTTGAAAATTTTGAAAATGAGCTATGTCAATGGAACACGCATAGATATTAGAGTATATTTGTGCGTATGGACCATATCGGAAGAAGGAGGGGCCAATATCGGTGGTGAATCCATGTTCTACCACATGTCAGGCTGCAAGAATTTATTTATATTTACGTTTCACATGTGTCAGTGGCTAGCCCTCCTCCTTTCCCTTTCTTTTCGGTCGTCGACGGCTCGACGTCCCTACCATGTACCAATGCTTAGCTAGTAATCTCCACTCTTTCAATGATTTGACTTGCTCGGTATAAAATAATTAATTTGTTAGAGATATAGTTAATAATATCCACAAAAACAGAGATAAATATTGTATTTAATATTAAATAGAGATAGAAGAAAAAGAACTCACAAAGAATTTATGTACTTCAATAAGATGTCTTTTAACAGTCAAGAAGCATATTAAAGAAGTAAAGCTTTCTTAAAACAAAAAAAAAATCATCTTGTTTATTTGAAAAGACGTGTAAAGTCGAAAGAAAATTTTTTTTAACCACTATATTTCTTGAGTTTTTAAGGAAGTAAGTTATTGAGTGGTGGGTGGATAAGTAAGTTCTTTAGAATTTACTTCCGTGTCAATAAAATCACTCGAACCAAATGATACCTAAGTGTATTCATGTTTGTGGGAAAATCTCATTCATTCATTGTACTCAACTCACTCAACAATTATAATAGGAGCGATTTATATTTGTAGACTCTTATAAATAACGATAAACCTAAATATTAAACTATCATTTTTTAATTTAAATTATCGTATATTAACTAATTATTGAGTGTGATAAATATTATATTTATTATAATAAGTATAATATTTACTTGTAACTATATATTTAAAATAATTAATTATAAATCAGTCGGGACCAAAACAATATATTTGTATAATATCATGTGGTTTCATATTGAATAAACTTCTTTTCTATATATGCATTTATCAGAGTTTTATGTTTAATTTACAAGCGCTCGTGCATTCCGCTGCCCAAGGTGGGCATGTCTACGTCATATTGCTTGTTATTTTCATTTATAAATATTATTTCATTAAGCAAAGCATTAGCTAATCATATCTTCTTATGTATAATACCTAGATGGTTTTCTAATCCATACAATAATGAAGTAATTTGTGTGAAAATCTATGTTTTGATCATAGTGTAATTTCTGTGGAAGCCCCTAATATACCTTTAAATAGTTTCGATTTTGTTGACCCCAAGAATATGCCCTATATGGTTGTGCTATGCGTAGCTTCTTAAAGAATTACTCCTGGCTAGGTTTTGCGATTCTGTGGTCGTTATTAATATAGTAATTAATAATCACTACTGTGGTTGGTACGCGAAAAGCCATCCGAGTATGATTTATACACATTCTCATAGGTCGATCTGTTTGTTTTCTTTTAGATTAACTTTTTTTATGTGTTCTAATATATTTCAAAGTATCTTTTTAACAATTGAAAATTTTATTAAAAAGCTTGCCATTAAAATAGTGACTTTAAACAATAGAAGGAAATTTCATTACTCAAAATATTTTTGAGTACTTAGAGTTACGATATCAACTTCAGTACTAAGAGTTTAAAAATTCAATCTTTAATGGGAGCAAATAAAATGACTTATAAAAAAAATTAAGGAAACAATGTACTATTATAATTTACATTGAATGATAATTTACAATTGTATGGTATCTATAAATATCATCGCCAGTAAAAGAAAATAAACTATTTTTACACATTATACAAATTGATTAATAGACTGATGAATTAAAATACCCCTATAGAACTCTTTCCTACAGAATGCTCCTCTATTTGGTTCTTTCTAAAGCTTCCAAATTAATGTTTATATATTTCAAAGTTTATTTTAGTATTTATTAACAAGTTGTTATCTCAGTAATTCTCATGTTGGTCTTGGGTGGACCATCTGCCAAGAAGTAAAAAATTACTGTTAATATTTTAATCTTTGATGCAAGTGACCACTTTTTGTAAAAAAAATATTTTATTTGACTTTTATTCTAGACTTCCAATATCCAATTACTCTAAAAATCTATTGGTACAAATTTTACAATTTAATTCTGCAAATGATGATATTCATTTAACTAAAAAATTGTTGATGTGAAAAATGGTTGATGTGCTGTGATTACGATTTGTATACACGGTTTGTCAAAGTCATTACAGATCTAGTTCTTGACTCTAAATTGTACCACAAGAGATTTTTCATCTAAGGGACGTAATGTATATCGCATTTAGATGATCAATCAATGCCAAGAACTTACATATCTTCCAAGTGATGTTCAATTTTTTCGCCTAATTTGATACCAATTTTACAAGCTTCCCAATTTTCAATTATTATACTTGTCGTTAAAGAACATTGAAATTAGATGTAACACCTCAGTGTGGCATGTATTTATAGTTAGTCAACTAAGCTTATATTCAAAATTGTTCCATTGGATTAGGGTTAATAACATGGTCACAAAAGTTAAGAAACAAGTTCACTAAAGTCATAAAAGTCTTTTTTTTAAAGACAATCACAAAAGTTTTAATAAATCACAGTCATGGTTACAACAATAAGAATTTGAGTAATTTTCAGCTTACATGTACACGAAGGATGATAACTGTGACTGCCACATAAGCAAAAAAATAACATGTGGACTAGTAGATGTAGCAATGAAATAAAAAAAAATGAGAAAATTAATGGCATGATTACATTTCAGCCATTAAATCAGATTTAGCCCAATTATAACAAATACTTAAAGAAAAAATACATGGTGACAGAAAAAAATTGCTAGTAATCAAAATACACTTGAATATATGAAAATTGAAGAGCAAATTTCTTATGCATCTTCTGTCCAAAAAAAAAGCATAAGAAAAAATACATGATTACATTGCATTAAAATATTCAAGTGTTTCATTGCATAAGAAATTTACTTTGCAATTTTCATATATTCAAGTGCATTTGATTACTAGCAATTTTTCTCTATAATCATGTATTTTTCATTCAAGTATTTGTCATAATTGGGTTGAATCTGGTTTAGTGGCTGCAATGTATCGTACCATTAATTTTCTTTTTTTCTTTTTAATTTCATTGCCACATCTTCTAGTCCCCGTGGCTATTTTTGCTTATGTAGCAGTTTCACTTGTCATCTTTTATATACATGTAAGTTGAAAATTGTTCAAATTTTTATTGTTGTGACCATGATTGTAATTTAATGAAACTTTTGTGACTGTCCTGAAAAATAAATGACTTTTGTGACTTTAGTAAACTTCTTTCCTAAATTTTATGACCATGAATGTTATTAACCCATTGGATTAGCATCCTCAGAAGTAGAATTTTCTCAAAATTTTATTTTATTGTTGGTAAGTTTAGCCTTTTCTTTTCGACGCACAACTCATAATTCTTAGGGTTAAATCGTTCAGGTGGAATTCGTAAAAATGTGTATAGGTGACCACCTTTTGTATATGCTTTAGGTCTGGCTACTTTGTCAGCAATGAACAATCTGTTCCTGAACAAATCTGAATATCAGTCCTCACTTAGCTATGTATATATACGTGCAAAAATCTCATCAATATGGTAAATTCATTCAATCATATAGTTGAACTGGAACCAAACCCCACCATTCGCACATCGCCATATGCACTTTTGAAATATATTTTTTTGTTTGACAATGTCATATATACTTTATATAACTTATAAGACCAATGAAAATCCAAGTTATATAGCAAAATTTCCATGAATGTTAGTTATCAACGATTATTTTCAGAATTTTTTGATTAGGTGTAAAGGATCTCTTTTCTCTTGTGTTAAAAAGTTAGTGGCAAACCCTCTTCACAGCGTGCTTTTATTTTTTAGTTAAACTCAATTTCAAAATTAAAAAATATAATACTGCACAATACAGAGGTCTGAAAAAATAATTCAAAAATGCTATAAAGACTATTATCAAAAAAATGTTATAAAGACATTTGGAGCCAGCTGAAATAGGGAGTGCTTGTTTTACTATAGAATATAGTAGAAATAGACTATAAATCAATAAATACAATAAATTATATAGTTAAAAAACAAAAAAATTGACACACAACTGTAATATAATGCGATTTTCGTTCTTTTATTTAGTAAAAAAAATTATATTGCAAAAAGTGAGTTGGCTGCTAGGGTAGCCCAACGTATTATAGTCCCCACTTTTTCTATCTATGGGTGGACGAACAGGAAAACTACAGAACCAAATTTGACACAAAGAGAAATGGTGAAATCTTACAATAATTAGGGTAGGTCTTGCCCAAATTTTTTTGACCAGTCGTTATGCGGATGTTACTATATAAGGTTTTGAAAAATCCAAAACCGAAAATGCTGCCCTTACGCCTTACGGATTTCATAGCATCACTCCAAATTAACCCTTCCAACTAGTTGGTGAACCATGGAGCAAATGAAGAATCTCGATCATGATCCCACAAGTTCTTCATACAATTTCTTTTGTTATAAGTCATTTCAATTCCTTCTATTAACAGTCAAACTTTCAACACTTTAGTATTAGATTTGTCTCCAATACTAATGAGTTACATGCCATTAGTAGACTCAATTTCTTTTTATGCATACAATTCAATTATACAAAATCGGTACCTTCTTTTAATTTGTTCTCTAAGACAGAAATTAATCATGACATGAGATTTGTTTTATATATATCTTTTAAAAGCACTGCCGCACATGTTTATTTTTATTTATTTTTCAAGATTATTCTTATATTATACGATAATTCTTGGCGTATTTCATCCACAAGCATTAAAAAATTAAAGATAATTAGTTGAAGACGAGATACAATTTATAAGATATAATGTAGGATAAATAGAAATAATGGGAATGAGTTGAAATTCACATGCAAATGGAGTATTGGATATTATTGTTGGACGGCTGTAGGCTCTGCCCAATTAAGTGAATAGTTGACATTAGTTCAATTTTGTCGATTATAGATATAAATGCATTGGAGAAGAGGATTTAATTTAGGGGAATGAAATCGGGAGAAAACTAAGACTGAGGCCTAAGTTGCCAAGGACTTACTTATATGAGGATTGATATGACCTTTGCCAAAGATAAACTAAATCAAAAGACAAGTAGATAATTTGTACCTCCTTTTCCACAGATGGAGTGGTAGCTGAATTAATGAAAGAAAATGAAAAAATAGACAAAATTGATAGCATAAGTTGGAAATAAGCCCATAATGCAGAGAATCAAAATCATGTAGGGGCTTCAAATTATAAAAATCGAATATGGAAACAAATCAAATCAAAAACACCGATTCCAAAAAATAATGGTGTCACGTCTTTGTGAGACCAAAACTATCTTGTTATCCTCATAGCCATGTGTCTGTATTAAGGTGTGTTAATAACCCATTACGTGTGGCCCCGCAGAGAGCTAATTAATAAGATAGTCCCAATCACAAGTCGCTTCCGGGCACCATGTTGTAAAAGGAAGTGTTAGTTCTATTAAGTGTCACATAAGGAACATCTAAATCTCATTTTACAAACCCTAGCTTCAAGTTAGATATCTATTCTTTTTCCCTTTTTATCTCTTGCTTTGCTTTAGATAACATGTTGTTTAACTTCTTTCATTAGTCCTCTTTTGTGAAATGGATATTTTTGATATTGATATGGGCATTGTGTTTGTTTCTATTATGTGGGATTAGATTACAAGTTGTATTAATAGTATAAAAGTGGTGAAACTTTGCGGGAGTCCTTTTTTGGATGGTCATCGTGAGGATCCACATGGTCATTTGTCTTGGGAGTGGACGACGCCTTAACACAAGGATTTATCATTAATAGTATATTTACATGAAACTCATTGTTTTAGAAAAGGAAAACAAAAATAGTATATTTACATTGTCAAGTTAGCATTTTTCCTGCAATATTCTGCCTTCTGCTAACAACGTTTGTTCCTTTTTCAATTAAAGTGGACTTTCTTAATTACTATTTGATTGAATACTAATACCATTTAGTAGGATATAATATATAAATCAATTATTCTAATTAGAACAAACTGATTCACAGATTTAAATATTCAAAAAAACATATAAATGAAATATAGTCAATTTTGAAATAGAAATGGTAGAGCAGTGAAAAATAAAAAAAGTACGATCTTTATTTGCAAGCACCTGTAACACGACAGTGCAACCACAAGCTAAAATATTTTAGTCAAAATTTCTTAGGAAATTTGGTATTAAGTACAATTTTTGTTTGTACATATGGAGGCGAAATGGTACAAGCATCATTTCCAAGCTACATGGAATTGAGTACATACATATTTTTATGCATAATTACAAGAAGCTTATGTTTGATGTCTATTACATTAGAAAGTGATGTCCAAAGCACAACTGCACACAATGATATTAAAAAAAAAAACAGAAAACTTGTATAGCCATGTGATTTATGGATAAAATCCATTCTTAATTTGATTTATTTATGTTAATTAATTGTTGCGACATATAATAAATAATTTGATTAAACTTTTTAAATTATTATATATTGCAATCTTGCAAGTTGGTATCAAACCACTTTTAAAAAGAATTATAATTAATAAAATTTTGCCTTTTCTTCGACTAGGAATCTTTGCCAGATCACTACACACCACACCTTATTTTAGGGGTAATGATCCACTTGGTAGGGCTTATGTGGAAGTGCATGAGCTACTTCTATAGGTGTGTCACGACCACAAAGTAAAATTGTTCACCAAAATTTCGCATTTTATGTAATTTTTTTCATATAGTTATACTGAAATTATTGTTGCAATAAGTAAATATCTGTACCTAAAGCACTCAAAAAGAAGCATGTACCTTTTTTTTAAATCAGAGCATATAAAGTAAAGGATCATTTTCATGAAGTGGCAAAATCATATACAAGTAATGCTAATAAAAAGACAAGATAACATTAAAAAATCAAAAATATTAAATACGTTTGAGTTAATAGTTAAAAATAAACTAAAATTTACTTATTTTATCAAAAAAAACCTAAATTTAAAAAAAAATCGAATATAACATAAACTTTAACTTTAATGTCAAATATACAAGTAATGCTAATAAAAAGATAAGATGACATAAAAAAATAAAAGAAAAAGATAGTTGATCTAGTCATTTATTTACATAGATTTAAGAAATTATAATTAAATTAGGTCAAAGTATTGATTTTTATTTTTTTTCCCTTAAAATACTCTAGAGAAAAAGCTTAAGACTCTTAACTACGTTTGAGTTAATAGCTAAAAATAATCTAAAATTCACCTATTTTATCAAAAATAGTATTTAATTTAAAAAATAATATAATATGGCATGAACTTTAACTTTAATATCAAATATAATTCATCGTTTATGTTCTATTAAAATTGTTCATTAGAGTCACTTATGCAGGCTATCTTTGACATTAAAGTTAAAGTCCAGGTTATATTTAGTATTGTTCAAGCTATATTTGATATTGATGTAGATGTCTCTAATGGACAATTTTAACGGCATATAGATGGCGGATTATATTTGATACTGGAGTTAAAATTCAGGATATATTAGGTTATTTTTTATAGTTGGGACTATTTTTGAGAAAATGAGTAAAATTTGTGTTATTTTTAACTATTAACTCGATACGTTTCATTATGTTAACGGAAATTAACAACAGAAGTGTGATGTAGTGTAACGTGTAACATGACGACATATGATTGAAAATATATAATTTTATTATAAATGAATCTAAAGGCTTACAAACTTTTGCAAATGTTTATATATGATTTGAAATACTAAAATATATGAAATATAAAAATAGATTATATTTCTTATAGAAAAGAAATAATTCTAAAACATATGAAAAAAAATTTACATGCGTCAAACACAAGAAAAATGCCTGAATTTGGACCAAGAAACTCAGGTTTTAACTATAAAATGGCAAAATCACTATAGAGCACTTAATTCATCTGTATTGTATGTGAAAGAATTATGACCTTTTAGAATCAACCAATAACATCGAATCTATTTACAAGTTATAATACTATCTAAATTATATATTAGCGGTAAATCCAGTTTGTCTACAAAGATCGAAGTGTCAAATAAATACGAGAATATAGTACAGTAATATATGACTATTTTTCTAAAGAAAATTAATATATAATTTGGAGAGAAAAAGGAAAGAAAATGAATCTTTATTGTTTTTCGGATGGAGGGAATATAATGGCTATTTTTTGTTCTTTTTACTACAAAAATTTGTCCAACAATCTAATTAGGCTAACTCTTCGACCTTTTTTTTCTTTCATATAAAGGCAATGATATATGGTATGCATTATTACCATGTGTGAAAGTATACTCCATTATTGGACAAAAAAAACTATACTCCATTCCAAGCCTCCGCTTAGACGGTTACACCTATAAATCCTTAGACGTTTCGACGTAATCTTTTTCACATGTTGAATGTTTTAAAAAATAATAATAATAATATATTTTTTTTTAACCAGGAATGCAATTAACATTAATCAACCAGTCGAAGTACAGAATACAAAGCAGATGAAAAAAAATTAATCAAAGGGCTCACCCCACGCATAATACTCCGGAAGAGAGCCCGCAATTCTGGCTAATCTATGAGCAACAAAATTTGATTCCCTATGATTAAATTCAACTCTAACAGCCTGACCTGAGGACATCAGTTCCTTGCAATCAGCCACAATAACACCAAAATATGAATCATCTACTATCTGCCCATTAATAGCTTCCACAGACAACAAAGAGTCCGAAGCAATAATAATATGATCCAAGCCAAGTTGTTTTATCCAGCTCAGGACCTCTCTAATGCACATAGCCTTTGCAATTTTAGGATCAACAAGAAACGGAAGCCACTTGGTGAATACAGCCACAACATCCCCAGTAGAACTCCTGAATACACCACACATACTGGTAAGATTTGACTCCTGTAAACAAGCAACATCCCTGTTCACTTTAAGCCTTAAGCCCTCCAGAGGTTGCGATAAAGGCCCTAATAATAATTGTTATTAGCTGGATATAGTTGGACATAGTATTGTTGACTCTCACCATGCTATAAAGTACGACGTGTGGAACGGTTTTGATTTGACTAATAAAATAATTGTAACAATTAACGTCAGACACCTCTCGTATACATATTATTCTCATGCAAATCTTGTATTATAATAATACAAACCCTTATAAAAAAACTTGTGCACTAATTTTAACTTCAAATATTATGTGCAACAACTAATAATAATATAAATCGCTTTTTCAATCATAAGCGAACATAACATAAAGTTATAAATATCTTTCTTTTTATACACAAAGCACACTAATCATATATAGCTCCCACCTTCTCCAACACAAGAAATCAACAATCATCCATGAAACAAAATTGAAGCCAAGCCGAATCAAGATTTTTATTTTAAAAAAAGTGGGGCCATACCCTCTTTTGGCTGATGAAAATTTTGAAACAACATCAAACAGCTACTACTATAAAGATAATGTGCTTGAATTATTAAGTGAATGGTTATCAAAGGAAAAGGGTCGATGGTTTGGAAGAAAGCAACAACAATGCAATCAAATCCATGTTTCTCAAGTACTAAGCAATGAGAATTTTTTTTGCCAATGGAGATAACCAGAATTCCAGTTGGGGAACAACTCATTGGATCACTAAAACCAGGACCCCCCCAAACAGCCCCTAATGTCTTGTATGGATGGAGCAAATACTTGTATTGTTCACACCCCTCCTTCCTATCATTTCAGTACATATATCATACCAATTTCTGTGTCTTACCAACACAACATGTGTCTGCCCATACATTTCATCATCCCTCCAGGCTTGGATTTTATGTGGGCATAATTTAATTAATTTCCACTTCATAGAGTAGATAGATTCAATTCTTTTTTGAAAAAAAGAAATTCCTTTCATGATTGTAACATGGTTACTTTCATTTTTTGAAGAAAGGAATTTCGAAGACAATCAATGAGAAGGATTTATCTGTAGATGAAAGCATCTTTGTGTTTTTTCACTTTTGAAAGATTAAAAACCAAAATAAAGAAGATTATGAGGGGATGGGAGATGTTACTAGATACTCGGCCTCCACAAAATTACTTACTTGCATGACAATTGAAGTATCAGCTTGAGACATTTTTTTAATGAAATGAACTTAAGAAAAATTTTATATCATTAAAGAATTTTTTTTAATATATACAAGTTCTTAACATGTTAATTTTGAACGGATTTTATTATAATTGGTTATGAATTCGCATTTTTTAAGGTATGAATTCCAATTTTAAAAAGAAAAATTATTAATAATTTTTTTTATAGAGTACAGTTCTTCGTGACTGTTTTATCATTTTAAAAAAAGAAAAATCGTATATAACCATAAGTACGTTTTGTATAAATTTCACCGTCGCATGAACGAATTTTTTAAGTCAAAGACTCTTAACGATATATTATTATTGGTGTTTTGCTTCCTTGACATGTGACAGATTCTTAATCAAAGAAAAATAAATTTCCTTGAACTTGACTTGCAACATTAAAATTTGTTGGAAAAAGTTGTACGTCTATGACGTGTGAACCGAACTTGGTCGGTCGATGTGTAAATCAAGACCTTGGGTCGAGACCAATTGGAAAGTCCAATTGGGGAGAATCAAACTCTGTTAGTCAAGATGTGAACCGAGACGTAAACCGAGGTCAATTGGCAAGCCCAATTGAGTTAGAGATGAAATGGGCTCGCCCGTTAGCCAGTTAGAGGCTTATATAAGGAGCTTTGCTCCTTCCTCACCTCCATTAACTCCACCACCTCCAAAACCGGGAGAGAGAGAGGTCGAAACCTCCTGTCACGATTCATGCACAGATCACGTGTGACATCTAGACTGTGAAACAACAGGGAATTCCCGTTGACATTTCAACCGTGGTTTGCTCGCAAGACCAACATAAAACTGGTCTTGCTTTGCTGCTAGCTTCCGCTGGAATCGAGGATAGTAAGTCGAACATATTTATTATACTGTTTATTAGTTAAACAGGTATAAAATTCCTTCATTGGTATCAGAGCCAACATGTTTTTTTCGAATATGTTTACAAAACATTGTTGGTCTCTGTCTAAGATGTCTACTGTGATTTTTTGGTATTCAACTTTCTATCTCGAACGTCATTTTTGGTTCGATTCCGTCCGGAGTCGAATTCTGAAAATTAGAATTTCAAAATTCTGACAAAATATTTGAGATCAGCGACCTCAAAAACTTTACCTGCCAAAATTTCGTTGCGAAATTCCATCTTGAAGGTCATCAAATGGACGAAAACCCGATTGAAAAATACTAAGTGAGGATACACAGATGAATTTATTCATTAGATAAGAATGGCGACATGGCGATCTATGGTTGCACGAATGACCAACCAGATGGCCACACGTGGACAATTTGCTACGTGGAGGACACGTCGCTGACGCTTTGTGTGCTGACTTAGCATACACGTCAGCGCATGAACCATTGAGGAGGCGACACGTGTCATAATTGTGACACATGTCCGACACCTAATCGCTACGTTGTTTGACACATGGCTCTGCTATCTGCACAACCGTTGTCACCTTAGCACGCGTGGCCGATTCAGATTCTGACACGAGTCTTATCGACGTGTGTCATCAAGCGACTGCGACACATGGCGGCACCGTGCAGCAGTGCGTGTAGCGTGTGAAGGCGTGTGACACGTGTACCGACCACCATTTTTTGGTTTTTTTCGGTATAATTATTTTTGAATTTTTCTGGAATTTTTGGTATATTTTTCACAATTTTTTGAGTTCTAAAACTATTTTCTCCCAATTTATTGGTGTTTAAATAGTGCTAAAAAATTGTGAGAAATTGTATTTTTCTACCAAGAATTATTTTAGAAATTAGTTTCAAAATTATTAGTTTTAAAACGTGCAAATGTGGTTCTCATTTAGATAATTGAAATTAGATTTCAATTATTAGAGAAATATCCGAGTACGTATACACCCGTTTTATTTGTAATTTATTACAAATATACGAATGAGGTAAAACCACGTTGTATTGAATATAGTGCAAATTAAGAAAGAAATTGCACGACTCTCAAAGGAGACTATTTTGGGATGGTGGTGATCGTAAAGGAGATTTGATTGTGCATTAAGTGTATAATGGTGATGAAGATTTACTTACTTCATAAAAGATTATGATACTCATCACCGGTATTGGTTAAACTATTGGTCTATGCTAGAATTTCATAAAAACATGATTCCCTAAGTGTTGAGAAAAGACACTTTGAGATTCTAGTGAGTAAAAACGTTTTGAAATTGGTATGTCGAATATCACCATGATCGCAAAAAGAGAGATTGTGAGAAGTGGAAGATCCACTTTAAGGTCGTATGATTTATAGAATTTTCGATAAGTTAACACGGCTACTTATGAATTCTATTTTAACACTTTGGAAAAGGCTCATCATGTATTCCATTGGCAGACATATGTTTAATACAATATTTGTGTAGTATTATTCTTTGGGGATATTAGCATTATTTGTGTATTAATGTTGTCTAATGTTAATGTATGTATATTAACATTGAGATAGATTGTTTGGATTACATGTTGGTTTAATAAATGATGGTTATTCCATTTATTGTTTTGGCTTATTATTGTGTTAATTTGCCTTAATTTTATGTAATATTTTATATGTTAAATATATTGTC